>JAOWAR010018139.1:0-13765 GCA_028571005.1 Clathrina lutea
GAATTCTGCAAAATGTCCATTTTCCCATTTGGTCGCATGCAAAGTCACACATCTTTCCGCCCTCGATGCTGCAAAAATGAAGTCCGTGGCCTATGGTTTTTATGTCAGATTTTGAATAAGTGTGACCAAGGGAATACGATTCTGAAAGAAAAAGGCCAACATTTCAGTGGCTTCTTCTACGCGTGAGCCTCGTTAACAAGTTAAGAACTACCATAAGTGAAAGCTTGATATACTATAGTATATATATATATGTGTGTGGAATAGCCTGATGATTGCTTCTGCATGAAACTCAGTAGCAACACAATTGGCTCCGGCTTGACTTCCGTTGAATTTCGGTATAGATGTGGAATATATACATTTATTTTTTCCTACACAGGTCAACTGGATTATCCTTCACAGTTGTCAACAACAGCCAACACCTGAGTAGCATTAATCCATTGCTGGGGTTCTCCAAGTTATTTTCAACAGCAGGTGAGGAAGTAGTATTTTTCTTTAAATGGAAAAAATGCCTAATCAACGAGTCTATGCAAGTTCTCTACTTCTGAAGGGGAAGTGTACATTGACAAAATGTGTCCTTCAATGTCAAAGTTGTTGTCTTTGCAGAGAGGGAAGAACTGATAGACCAGTCAAGAGGAGGCGAGCCCGTTTGAAAGTGAAAATTGGACCGTAAAAGGGTTCTGCAACATCCAATGCCATCCAGTGCCCCGAAGTACTTCGGCGATGCCTTCATTGGCAACCATGTCCAACACGCACTCCAGTCCCAAACGACGCACGCAATCACATTGCCACATCGAAGGTATAGCGCAACGTTGCCCTGTCTCAGATGCTCTCCTGGTTAGTGAGGACAGTCAACGCGTGACTGCCAGTGTCTACGCTTACTGTCAGCAGATCTTCTCAGGCACTAATGCCGTGGGCCCCACAGAACTCGCTGATATAGACTAAAAGATTTAGTCGTTCATGCTAGTAGCGCGTCGAGAAGTGGTGCAGCGTTTGCGGGGAAATGTCACACCGAAATAGCACCTGCTCGAACGACACATTGTCGCATCGATCAAAACGTTTGGTACTGGCCTAAGGGCTGCTCGCAATGAGCACGCTAGCAGGGCAGCGAAAGTTTGCACGCTGAGTTTAACAGCCTGTCATGATTAGCGACTTTCCGCAGCGTCGTCCACAAACAGCACTGACTAGCAATGGTCGTCACTAAACAGCACTGCTTCTCAACCCTGCCACGGGAACGTCCAATGGCTCCTGCTGTCCGCAAGCGTGGCCGTTGCTGAAAAGGAGCGGCCTTTTATTTTTCACGGCAGTGTTGATTTCCATTTTCTTTCAATAAAACAAAGAAAGCCTGACCAGCAACTTTTCTAAGCTTCCTTTCCTTTTAATTCATTTGTTTCTCAAACTCGTCCTTTGGCACTGATCAGCCTAAATTGTCGACCATTCAAGTCAGCAAGCTTGCGGCTAGCGATGGCTACAGGACAGTTGCGTGGTCGGCATGGACACCATACGCGTTGTCATGGTTAACACGCAATCGCCTGGCTATAGCATTATAAAATAATTAAACAGACCCAACCGCTTGTTGATACGCCGAGCGAGAGGGCCGGATGGCATGCGCAAGCTTTAATTCCCCCCTGACTAGTCACCATATCAACAAGCGGTGGGCCTGGTTCGAGGCTAGCAATCGCCCTAATAATCCGCCGCCATATGCTCCAAATGTTAACGTTGGTCGTAAACCCTCCTGGAGTGTTCTCATCTGTGTACACCGGTACCATGCATGTGCACATGGAAACATTGTTTTCGTGGCTGCGTGCACGCGGAAACATTATTTCCGCGGCTGCATGCACGTGGAAACACTGTCTTCGTGGCTGCGTGCAAATGGAAACAATTTTTTCGTGGCTGCGTGCACGTGGAAACATTTTTTTCGTAGCTGCGTGCACGTGGAAACATCTTTTTCGCATGTGGTGCACGTGGAAACATTGCTTTCGTGGCTGCGTGCACATGGAAACATTATTTTCGTGGCTGCGTGCACGTGGAAACATTGTTCTCGTGGCTGCGTGCACGTGGAAACATTGCTTTGGTGGCTGCGTGTAAATGGAAACATGTTTTTCGTAGCTGCGTGCACGTGGAAAAGTCTTTTTCGCAAGTGGTGCACGTGGAAACATTGTTTTCGCGGCTGTGTGCACGTGGAAACATTGTTTTCGTGGCTGCGTGCACGTGGAAACATTTGGTGGCTGCGTGTAAATGGAAACATTTTTTTCGTAGCTGTGTGCACGTGGAAACATCTTTTTCGCATGTGGTGCACGTGGAAACATTGCTTTCGTGGCTGCGTGAACGTGGAAACATTGTTTTCGTGGCTGCGTGTAAAAGGAAACTTTTTATTTTCGTGGCTGCGTGCACGTGGAAACATTTTTTTGTTGCTGCGTGCACGTGGAAACATTGTGTTCGTGGCTGCGTGCAAATGGAAACATTATTTTCGTGGCTGCACGCACGTGGAAACATTGTTTTCGTGGCCGCGTGCACACGCTTAGCGCAGTGCGCACTGTGTGACTCCCGATCGCGCGAGGCTGCCCGAAACGTTTTAATCTTTGGCTGCGTGCAAATGGAAACATTTTTTTGCGGCTGCGTGCACGTGGAAACATTGTTTTCGTGGCTGCGTGCACACGCTTAGCGCAGTGCGCACAGTGTGACTCCCGATCGCGCAAGGCTGCCCGAAACGTTTTAATTTTTTATTGAGGCATGGCGCTACCCGATTCCTGAATTAACGGACATCAGTGTAAGAAAAGAATGTTCGAATATATGCGTAAGTTATGAACGTTCCAAGGTTCGACACATTCAGTTCAGCCTTAGTAGGGAGAGGCGATCAGGGCGATTTGCCCACAAGAGCCCAGCCGGAAAAATTACAGCCTCGATGGAGGGGCTGAGGTTCGTTTTGGGCCAAAAACAAAATATGAAAAGCACCAGCCGAGACTGCTGGAGCCCCTGGTCCGACTCCCGGTGGGAACGGACGGTCGTTTATTTCATCGCTTTCACTGAGGCCTCGCCTGTTCCTTTCGAACTTTGAATTTTCAACTTCGCTTCCGCGAGCTCCCAATTACATTTTCGTCTTTAATTCGATTCGATGTGTTGGTGATCTACAGTGCCGACGGAACGTTCGCGACCGGTTCTGAGAGCAGCAAAACTCGATGCCCTAGCAATGAGGTGCTGAGGTAGAAGTGAGATGACGAGATAGCACCTCCAGCAGTCTCGGCTGCCAGTGGTGCTTTTCATGATGACTTCTCACTGTTCAATTCACTCGGAATAGCCAACCCAGGGCTATTCCAAGTGAACGGTGAGAAGTCATCAAGGTCCGAAGACCAGTCAGCGAGAAGGAATAAGAAAACTTGGGCTTAGCGTCAACCCAAGTCAGACATCAAAGTCAGAGACCAGTTGGTGAGGACCAAGAAAAATGTTCCTATGTTCAGAACCCTTTAGTGAGGAAGAGATAGTGATGACAAGATGTCGAACGGATGGAGTAAAAGGTACATATATGTTGTGAATAGTCAGTACAGGCGATGGAGAGCTTCAACGAATTATTATCATGCTGTTAGACTTGAAAGCATTGAAATCAGTGTTCACTCACTTGCCCATGAGCTGACACCCAGTCCTCGACGCCTGTAAAGAGCAGCACGGGTCAGATCCTTCCTTTGAGCCATTTGAACACTTAATGTCATAAATTAGCTTGTCGTCAGCAAACATTGCTGGCGTGCACTTCTTGATCACGGATGGGAGGGAGCAGACGTAAAGAAGAAAGAGCGGAGAACCCAAGACTTGTCAAGTAGCTCAGTCGGTAGAGCACCAGCGACCGGACCATGGTTCGGTTCCCCGTCAGGATAGGCGGTTGTATGTGACTCCCTGATGAATCTACGTGTGGGACTGTTGGCCATGGATACAACACTCATCACCGGCCTTGCTGTCCGCTGCTGCAAGTGGAACGCATCCGTGGTGAAACGCATCCAGCTTTCGGGAATCACGTTTACCGCTACCTGCAGACCAGACAGTGACGGATCTGCAATGAACTGCTCCTGAACTGACCACACATCCTTCGTCAATCTGCCCAGTGAATCCCAAAATTTTCAACCAACATCTCTAACCCAAAGCAGAGTTTGAGGATGCTTTTTTTCGCAGGAAACTCAGCAGCTATAGGTAGCGCTGCGCGCTGTCGAAAGTCCCATAACTGGCTATTTTTTTTTCGGAGTACAAAATAAGCACAAATCACAGACAAACCAAGCATACACAGTGGTCCCGAGAGAATCGCGACGTGGTGCTAGCTGTTTTTAGGGCTGGAAGATCGATCGGTCTTCGGGCATTGCACGGCCTGTGTACAGATCAACGCTCGGTAAACCGAACTTTTGGAAGTAGGACATCAGTGATCATGGACGACTCCGCCTCTCATTCAGCCAGTGGTCAGTGTTCAAGCGATCAGCGGCCATCACTCTCGCCGAGTGAAGACTCCGAAGATGCCAGCTCTGCTTCAGACTCCGGAGATGCCAGCCTTGTTTCAGACATCCACCGTGACAATGGTACCTTGGTTGAATTTCCCAGTGGCGAAGCCTGTTTCGGTTCGTCAACCTCGAAGGAGGACACCTCGGCGGATGTCGAGCAGTCTCATGCAGGTGATGGTGCATGCAGCGAAGGTGCAAGCGCAGGCACCAGAAAGCGGCCGAAGACGAGCAGCGTTTCAAGGGATTATGACCCGGCGGAGAAGAAAATGAAGGATACTAAAGTGGATCCTCGAACCCGAACGTCCTCCTTGCATGATGATATCGAATCAAATGACTCCGAGCAACTCCAGGAAAGTGAAGATACCAGTTGTGTGTATCTCAAGGGAGAAGCAGCCGGCTCCCTTGCCATGCAGGTCAGGGTGCCCACAGCGGAGGAGAGCGTCAAAGGGAAGGAGAAGTCGACAGAGGAGGAACAGTTGCCGGAAAAGATTTTTCAGGAGCGCTGGAGAAACGCTGACACCCATTTTAATGACGACGGCGTCTGCCGACGAGTCCGAACCGTGTACAAGAACAAAGGGTTCATTTCGTCAGGCAAACATGGCAGAGCATTTTACGCGGTGAATAGGCGAGATAGCCGGAGGAGACGAGTCGTTCTCAAAGTGTGTAGCGTCAGGCGGCTTGCGAGAGACCGCGCTGGGAGTATGGTTGGAAAGGCTGAATTTGAGGACGAGCTTGCTGAACTGGACTTAGACAAGTACGATCGATCCATTGTTACTACCAACGTCCTATACTTACGACTGGAAATGCTCATCCTGCGATGCTTCGATGGGCTATCGGAATTCGTGACCAGCATTCCCGCCGACAGCACCGCACATGTCATCTGCGATCTCAAGGCCGGCGAGCTGGGTTTCCCCATGCAGGCCATGGCAAGTGACCTGCACGAACTGGTTCATGCAAGGCCCCAAAAATATTCAGGAGATTTGAGAAAGATGTGGCTGTTCTTTAGCGCTCAGCTAGCAGAGGCTGTACGATTTCTGCACACCTGTGGAGTGACACACCGTGACCTGCGTTTGAAAAACGTTTTTCTACACAGGGACTTTTACATCAAGGTGGGGGATTTTGGAAGTGCTTACGTGAACCTTCCTTGTGATAAAGGGATGGATGCAGCACCACCAAGTGTAAGGAATCATAACTTGGGAAAGCAAAATACTCTTTACAATGTTAATTATCCGCCTGAAGAAGCATGGAATAAGTGGTGCAGATTTTCCAAGAAAAACGTTGATTGCAACTTGCACCTCGAGAAGGCTGAAATGGGTCAGGCGGGGGACCTTTTTCACCTGGGCAAAAGCCTTCTCGCCCTTGACTGGCCGTGCGAAAACACCAGTTTAATCTTCAGCTATGACCTCAAACACCGGACCTTTGTCGATTTTGCTCGGAATTACAAGATGACTATAAAGACATCGGGGGTCCAAGGGTGTGCTTTGGACTATATTCATGAGCTGATTCATCCTGTGCCATCCCAAAGGCTTGGCTACAAAAATGCCGAGAATTTGATCAGACACCAGGTGTTTTCAGAAGTAGACTTCTCCAAGTTGAGAGAGAAGAAGTACAAGGTGAGTTTGGACCCAGCAATCATGGGCTGCATGCTGGAAGACTTTGACCCTTCCGTCCGCGATGAGAACTCACCTTGGTCAAAAAAGTCAGTTTCTCGGCTTTTCTGCACACGACTGAAGTCTATGGAAAAAGACTTCATCTCATTCCTGTTCCTTAACAGGCGTTGAGTAGATGTCGGTAAACTACTTTGCCTTGCATCTTAAGCATGCCATTGTTGACAGAACGAGAAGATATTGTTCACTAAATTGTCATTGTTGCGTCCAAACACATTGGTCTGATTCCCTTGCTTAGACATCCTGCAGTTCCATCTACTTGTCAGTTACTTCCACTACTTTGTTTCGTTGTGGAATTGGTCGGCATTAACATTTAATGGTTCAGCCAATATCATATTTCTTAAAGATGTGTATCAAAATAAAAAAAGCAGAAAGGCATTGAATGCAACTGGGAAGCGCCTTTACCATGGATTTGAGGGCCGTAATAAGTGTTTTAGGTTGAAATTATCCGCAAAAGGATTGCGAGAAAAAAAAACTTTGGAAAGAGAACAAGAGGAAGATGCATGTAGAAATATAGTAACTAGACCATGCTCAAGGATGAGTACCATTTGGTCAACCTGCAACAGGTCAGGAAGGAAAACGGGTGACCAAGGTGAGGGACTCAATTGTTTGGCAACGCTTCCTGATCAGTTAGGTTCAACAAGCCAACTTCAGGCTTGATGAAGGGTAGACGGAAGTGATCATCAGGAAAATTTGTTCACATCCGCCATTTGAGCCAGAATTTCCAGCCTGGAAGGGGAGGTGCGTTTTTGGCAAAAAAAAAAAACCTTTCAAAACATGGAACTGAAGCAGCAGTCACGATGACTGAGGGCCCTGATTCGATTCCCAGTCGGGACGGTCGTTCGTTTACTTCTCCGCTCTCTCTGAATTCCTTTTCCATCGATGAATTTTGACTTTAGTTGGTCTCAAGTATATTGCCGTCTTTCAGTGCGTTGGTGATCAACAATGCCGGCAGAACGTTCGCGACCGGTCCTGAGAGGAACGATATTCGATGCCCTTGCGACGAGGTGCATTTATTTTGGGAGTCAGAGGCAAGACGTGGAGATAGCGCCACCCGGACTGACTGTGGAGCGGACCTGTCAAGTAGGTCAGTCGGTAGAGCACCAGCGACAGGACCATGGTTCAATTCCGTGGAATGCGTGGTTGCTTATGACCATGATGATTGCCTGATGAATCTATGTGTGGGACGATTGGCCATGGATACAACACTCACCACTGGCCTTGTCTGCTGCTCCAAGGAGTGCCGAGGAAACGCGCGGCTTCCAGCAATCACACAGACGTTTACCGCCACCTTCAGACCACCCAGGGTACAATGAATCCCTCTTGAACTGACCACACATGCTTCGTCCATCTGCCCAGCGAGTCCCAATCTTCTCAACCAAGGGAAAAAGAGGTTGCTTTTTTTTTCGCCGGGAACTCAGCAGCTATAGTAACGTTGCGCGCTGTGGAAAGTCCCATAACTGGTCGGTTTGTCAGAGCACCCAAAACTACACGCAAGTGACGGACAAACCACGTATATTGGGGTCACCGGGGATAAATTCGCGGTGATGTGTTAATTCTTTTTGGGTGGGTTGGTAAAAAAGACCGGCTGGTCTGCGGATGTTGCAAGGCCTGTGTGCACATCAACGCTCGGTGGTTTGAGAAGCGAGCTGCTGGAAAAAATTGAACAAGTCCAGTGAGAAAGTCAATGATCGTGGAAGACTCCTTGTCTCATTCGTGCAGTGGTAGGTCTTGAAGAGATCAGCGGCCATCACGCTCGCCGAATGAAAACTCCCATTCTTCCAAAGTTACATTTTCAAGCAATCAGCGGCCATCTGATCATGCTCGCCGAGTGAAAACTGATGACATAAGTGATCAATCGATCAGCGGCGCGGCTTCGTTTAGAAAAAAAAAAGACCTTAACGAGCTTTAAAGATAGCTTTAAGCAGTCGAACACGCTTCAATCGCTTGAAATCTTTCCTTAAGCTTTGTGGCCCCTCAAACCCAGACACTGGCAGCCAACGTTGAAAAATAGAAAACGTTCCTTTCTCGTTTCTCGAAAGAGTGAAGTTGCGTGTGACCGGATGCGCTCTCTTCTCTGACCGCTCGATTTTTCACCCACATTCTTTCAAGGTTCCGCTTTTGATTGTAAAGCTAGCTGTAGAAATATGTAGCCCGTCTACGATGCTGGACAAAAATACAGTGACAATACTGAACTGGCAGTGGGAGTTTAATATCACCCCATTATTATTAAGCGCCTTCTGCCCATTGAACTTTGACAATTCTTTTTCTCCAGCGTAGTAGATCTACACGGTATGTCTGCATGTCATAAACAGGTAATTCGATGCATCCACTGCAATCCTTCAGCCTTCACTGGCAGCATGGATATGCGGATGTATACTCATCGACATGTCCATTGTCCCCTGCACATGGTGCTATGGTGCAGTGCGTGTGCCGCGCGTGCGTGCGTACATTTGTGTGTGTGTGTGTGTGTGTGTGCGTGCGTGCGCGCGCGTGGTGTGGGTGAATCTTGATACAAAATATCGGCCGCTGGTGTGTTTGTGTCCGTCTAACTAATCGTGTATGTGAGGGTGAAAGGGTTAATCACTGAAGGCGCATGTGAGAATGACAGGGTTCCCCAATCGTAATACCTAGATGCTTGGCGGCTGTGGCAAAAAGAAATTGAGCTTAAAAGGCTTTGAGCTTTCAAACAGGCTTCACACAGCCGTTTTTGAACTTTAAACTGCCTTCTCACGGCGTTTTTAAGGAAGCCTATCAGCGGCCATCACGTTCGCCTGTGAAAACTCTGAATCTGGCTGTACTCATGCAACAAGCGAGTTCATCCAACGACTCAAAAAGTATCAGAATTTTGAGAAAGCTGTGGCTGTCTTTTAGCCCTCAGCTGGCAGGGGCTGTACGGTTTCTGCACACCTGTGGAGTGACACACCATGACCTGTGGTTGAAGAACGTTTTTCTACGCAGAGACTTCTACATCAACGCGGGGGATTTTGCAAATGCTCATGTCAAGCTTTCTCATGATTATCACGATAAAGGGATTGTTACAACACCACTAAGTGTAGCTGATCATAACTTGGCAAGGCAAAATATCCTCTTTATCAGCCTGAAGAAGTGTGTGTGGCGGGTCAAGCGGAGGACCGTTTCTCAGCCGGGCAGATGCCCTCTTGCCCTCGACTTCAGTTCATCTCTCAACTTCGCTTATTGTCAAATATTTTTCTACCTTGAATTCGGTTCAGTGTGTGGGTGATCCAGTGCCGATCGAGCGTTCGCGAACGGTCACGAGACAAGTGAAACTCAGTGCCCTTGCAACGAGGTTCCTGTTGTGGGGCAGAAGCGAGACGAGAAGATAGCGTCGCTCGGATTGCCTGTGTACCTAGCTCAGTCGGTAGAGCACCAGCGACAAAGTCATGGTTCAATTCCCGCTCAAGACGGCCGGTGGTATCCTTCTCTCGCTCGGATACCTCACTTCCTTTTCTATATTTGAATTCTCGACTTTTCTTGCTCTCGGATGTATTTCTTTTACTAAAAATGAAAGGCTTTAAACTCTGTACATGTGTGGATCAACCTCGATCTTTGTTGCGTGTTGTATGTTCGAAGAGGGATCGGTTTGGTCTTGCTTTTCACAATTTTGGACTATGCATTACACTTCTATTCTCCCGTTTTCCTCTTCAGTCCGAGCTCAGCCAATTCCTTTCATCTCCCGCTTGTTTCCTCTTTTTCTGGGAAATTTATATGCGGTCACAAACTAACTGATGTTCAGTTCTTTGTATTATGCGTCTACCTTCCGGCGTTTTACTGGACACGATAGTTTCAGGTTCCGAGGTACAACTTTTAACTTTTTCAAGTCAGGCTGAAGATGCAATAATCGGTTCATCCAGCTATATTCAAAGAGTCGTTTTTAAACTTCTGTAGCGCTTGCAACGCTCTTTCTCTGTAATGTCTGAAGAGGCATGCTCTGAGAGAGCGCCTTTCTTCCCCAGGAGAATCAAAAAAAGGCGCCGTTTTTCAAACCATACCATCCAAAGAATCAGACAGTTAAGTAAGTGAACATTTTGCTGGTTTCCAAATAAGGTTGCCCATCAGAAAAAAAAGTCTTCCCTCACCGAACCAATTCCTCTTCCTTGAAAAACTCGACATCAATACATAGAGAGAGATAACGCGCGCATGCGGAGAGACAGGAAACGAAGAAAAACGAACCATTAGCCTCAGGTGGGGTTGGATTTGCGCTCCGCCGTGCTACCCGCTGATCTACTGAAACCCACATTGGACAAAAGAATTCACTTCGTTTTGTCTCACTGCCAACAGCATTGCTACTGCCTACCTCTCCGGCTGCCCGCTCCAGGTACTCGCGAACGTTTTTCCTACCCGTAGGAGAGTTGTCACATGAAGGGACTAGAATTGCCTTAGTCTCCCGAATCGAGTAAAGAATTATAGATGGGAAGAGTTAACGTGAGAAAGGTTAAGGATGAGAAAGGAGAATCACGTTTTTGCACCCGCAGAGGCAGGGAGACAGGGAACGAAGAAAAGGTCATTGGCCTCATGTGGAGCTCGAATCGACGGCCTCAGATTTGCGCTCCGGCCAGTGAATATAGTTTGTGACCTCACACCAATTTCCGAGAAGAGGAGAAAACAAGACCGAACAGTTCCATAAAATAACGAAGTAAATCAACGCGTTGGCGAAAGAAAGAGACGAAGCCAAGGTCAAAGAGCATACCACCACAGTTTCTTCCGTGCCAAGAAGGAAACAGATGGTTAAATTGTCAGACTATGAGCAATCCTCTTCTGAGAAGAACGTTCTAGAGAGACAACAGAATTTTGCACCTTCTCCGCGCCAAGTTCCAGCAATACAAATTTTTAATTTAGACTGACGTACTTCAGTGTCCGTCTTGTCTTATGTGCTCCAAAGAATACGCTCGACTGTGTCTAAATTTCCAACCGTGACAAATTCAGAAACACCTTTGATTTTCGAGCAAGTTCCCTTAAATTTCTTCAAACCGTTCTTCTACTTTATCAGCAGTTCGATCTTGGACTGCTGGGTTATTTGGTGTCTCAGAAAAGCCTTCTCGTTCTTCTTCCCAATTCGTTTAGACAAATTCCCAATTTTCTCATCGCCTATCTTCCTTCTAAGGCCAATTTTTGTCCATTGCAGGTCATTTTTTGGCGTCTAATGGTCACATGGATTCTCTCGTGGACCAAATGATATCCAATTGTCTCCATGATTATTCTTCGCTCCGGTGTCTTGACGCGACAGGAAATCCGTGACTACTGTCCATTTGGAAGTTTTCAAATGCCAGAAAATCGTACGTTAATCGGCCTTCGTCAAAATTCGGGCATCGTTTCTCCGCAATGCCAGGCCAGCTTCTTTCTGGCGTTGTGAAGAGCCTCCAAAACAGTCCTAGACATCCAATTTCATTCAGAGTCTTACACCTTCGCATTGGCCCAGTCGACTTTGCTTTCACTGAGACAAGCATGCTCCGCCACGACTGAAAGAACATGAGCTATTTTCTGAAGTGGACTTCACTAATTTGAAAGAGAAGAAGTATAATCTTAGACTGGACCCAGCAATATCTTAGCGCTGGGCAACAAAGGACCTTCTCTTTGTGACAGGAACTTCCCTTAGTCAAAGAATAACCCATCCGAACTCTGTAAACAACTTGGGTCTGTAGAGAAAAGCTTCTTTGAATCGCTTTAAAAAAAATTCCTTCACATTAGGTAAGTCTCGATGCAAACTTTGAACCTCTCATAACTGGCCATGAGTGCCATTCTGCATAACAGCAACAGCCATGAAAATATGTTGAATGGTCTTTGCTGTGTGCCAAACAGTCTGGCTTCGATCTCTGTTGGTAAGCAGTAGATTGTAATAGTGTCAAGATGTGGACCGCCACTTAGTCTACTTTCCATATATTGTACCTCATCCCTCCTCCCTCAGGTTGTGAAATCAAGGAGTCTCAATGAAACTGAAAATCTTCGGAGGAAGTTGAACCCTCAAACAAATTTCTTTTCTGCATTCCTGATTGGCACAGACCGGATTCGAACCTGCGACGAAACGGCGCCTACCCGAACGGAAATCCCGGTGTCAATTGCTCGGACAAGTCCACTGGCTAAAAAAAAGTCGGTTTCATGGCGAGCTTCCGTCTTTCTATGCGACTCATTGTTTGTTATTATTCTAGATACATGTCACTTATGTCGGACAGAAATTGAAAATGAAAGCATTTCCAAGGCGAATTCATTTTAACTTCAAAGTAATTTACGTTACTGCTTCTTCAGTGCTCAGCTTCAGATGGCAGAAGCATGAAGTTTCCTTCCCTCGTGTGAACTCAATCACTCAGTTGAAGCTTTCAACGCAATCTGTTGCGTGGACATCATCGAACAAGTACAAAAAAGGGAGAGATCCCCCAAAATAGAAGAAATACGAAAATATCGAATGTAGTATTTTTTTTTATCTTGCCGCAGCCTGACAAGGACGGAAATAATTAGATGACAGGAAGACCAGAACTATTAAGTCAACTTTTGGCAGCATAAAGTTAGCCCGAGATCCGGATCAGCTACGAGCCCGACGTTCTTCCCTCCACCGGAATACTGATGATGCCAGCTTTGGAAGCGGTCCAGCTTGAAAAAAAGCTATGTTCCCTGATTGCTACTCAAACTGTGTGTGTGAGGGCAGCTTAGCATGCTTCAAATGTCTTGTGTGTTCCGGGCGTTGCGATGACAGATGTGCATAAAGAGTAATGCAGCACCCCATTCTGGACGAAAACTTCCGATCGGAAATTCTTGAAATGGGCTTACACGACCAGCAACGAAATCCCCTCGCCGAGAAAGTAAAGTTCGATTGAAAAGAAAAAAAAAATACGGACATGTCTCCCATTCGCCAAGTCCAAGCTCTGAAATGCAGATGTTTCAGCTAGAAATGCTCAATAACATTGCCGACACCAATGCAGGTGAAGCTGGCCAAACCGAGCGGTTTTCATTTCATCCTTTAATATTTCTATAGTCACCATGGGAGCAATCATCGGCTAGGCGCAGGAGGCAGAAATAGCGTTTCTTGGGTTGAATAACTGGCCACGATATGCTTCATATGGGGAATTGGGGTGCAAAGGGCTGTGCAGTGTTCATGGTCAGCAATGTAAATGTTATTTGTCTCTCACCCGTCTGGTTGCAAAGTCAATTTCATTTTATGCAGGCCTAGCCAAAAGATACCGTTCTTGAACCCTGGCAAATCTGGATTATCCCCAGCCGGGTTTTCCCTCCACGGATGCAACTCCGCCTGGGCTTTGCTGGGACTGTCAATTTCAATAAAGCCATCCAGAAAATTACGTTGGCGAATCACTTTTGTCCGTAGCTTTCTGAAAACTTTCGGATCGCGACATGCTTTGGGACATGAGAAATTTGGTACATGTTTTGAATGGCCAACCTTGTCCAAGTAGCGGGCCAGGGCTTTTGTACATATATTTTTAATGTAGATCTACGGGGCAAAAACCACCTTTCTTTTCGCTCCTCTCCGCTTTTTGCCCTTTTTCTTGTCAACTTTAGCTACTTCTAACGAGTTTTCACAGAGTAAGGAACACGAGAATCAAGGCACTTTGCCGAGTCCCTCTCCTGTTTTCACTAGGAATTTTATCGCAGATT
>JAOWAR010018250.1:0-13762 GCA_028571005.1 Clathrina lutea
TTCGATGGTTAGATTTTGTAACAAAACTAAAACATTACTACCTTTAGCATTGAGAAACTTGAAAGTCCAGAAGTGGGAAATGAGTTGAGAAAGAACGAAAATCGCCAAAAGAAGCAAACAAAAACAACTCCGTCCAAAAAGCTGGCACCTGTTGGCCTAAGATCGAGGCTTAAAACTTTTTTCAAGCTTAAAACCGAGCTTTAAACTGTAAAATTGCGAGCAATGCTAAAAGTTTTAACATCAGTTCTGACGAGCATTTCACCGGGCCAACTGACCAGCAGGCTCGCCTGTTATCCGTGATGGTTATTAGATGATCAGCATGAGTGGTGGTGCATATCAAAACAATCGTGAAAAGAGGTAGAACAAATTTTTTGTTCGACCTTATGTATTGTGATTTCTTCATTACTACGGTGAATATAAAGATTGACAGCGCACACAGCAACTGCAAATGTGAACTAAGAAAAAAAAGGAGATCAAAGTCGTGGGCGAGTTTCAGATGAGATGGGGGATGGGTGGGTGGTGGAGGTAGATGGTGGGCGAGCTTTACTTTGAACCGTCCCCGTGCGAAGGGCGGGCACATCAGGATTTTTTGGTTTCACGTTTATCCTGCAGAAGATGTAGATCTACATCCTTTTATCACTGTACGATCATGTCATGATTCCTACAGTTGCGCGCGCTGATCTTGTTCGAGTAGCATTTGGTAGTGGGTGGCTAAGCCAAGTAGCAGTGCTGGCCGCTGCCTGCAACATAGCTAGCTATATATGGGTAGTTGGGAGTTTGCGGTTTTTGCGCAGGCAGGCGTTTTCTCTGGTAGTAACCGGTAACCCAAGACCATTCCGCATGCGTTGTAAGCTCTGGCAAAGGGATTTTTGGCTGCGGAAGGTGTACGTCGCTCCGTACCAATCGAACTTACAAGCACACGCCGAGACCGAGGATCAACTGGATAATGTGGAGTACTGCCACGTACAGATCGCTGAGGTGATGGCTCAACTAAATGATTTGGGCAAACAGGGTCTGCTTTCAAGTTGCAGCTCTGACGTCCACTTCTTTCTGTTTCTTGTTAACAATCTTATTTGCTCGTCGCTCAGTCAAACTCCCTTGCCATTTGACGTAAACTACAATGAAGGGCCAAACATCATGGGTCGCGATCTTTCTCTTCTTCGTCAATGTTTGTGCTGCGAAGTCTTGCAGTGGGAATTTGGCTGGTGAGGACGATCACTCTTCTAGCTCTTGGCTAACTCAGGTGGGAGAGGTCGGTGGGAGTGTGGTTGTTCTTGTCGGCTGCGTCTTGTTCGTGTTCGACTGCTGCAAAAAAAAAAAGAAGAAGAAGGATGATGACTACGGGGCTGTTGCGATTTTGAAAGAGGACCAATTGCAACGTAATCACCAATCCAGTCCCGGGGCCACCGTGCATGCCAACTACACCGATCCGGACAGGGACTCCAGTGTTCCTAATGTAGCCGAGCCTTCGAGCTTTGAGCGGCAAAGGCCTGCCGAGAAGACTGGACGTCTGCGTGCGGGGTCAAGGTCGAAGGCAGCTGCGCGGAGTACAAGCGAGGCCGCCCCCGGAGCGGAGCTGAGAGGCGATCTCCGAGAGGAGACTCTCCGTCCGGATCGGGCTTCGACGAGCTGGCCAGAGGTCGGATGGGGGCATCCAAAGGTGTCGAAGAGGTGGACGATCGCGACGAATTCGTGCAGCTTGCGCAGAGACAATTCAACGCTGGCACGCAAAGCTCTGAGAACGGGTGCTCCTTCCCTCCAGTCACATCCGTCACTTCGAGGCCGTCTCGCGCCGCTCATCCGCAAGAGCGAGAGCAAGGAGAGAGAGAGAGATCAGCGGGAGCAACAGGAGCAAGAACAGCGAGAGCAAGAGGAGCGGGAGAGAGAACAGCGGGAACAACAAGGGGAGCGAGAACAGCGAGAGCGAGAACAGCAACACGAGGAGGAGAAGGAGCAAGCAAAGGTTACAGAGGAATGTTCTGCACATAGTGCCTCTTTGTCGCAGGGTTCTCTAGTGGGAAAGACAGAGGCTTCCTCGTCCAAGGTTGAAGAACAATCGCCGAACGTCAGCAGGAAGGAATCAGCTTGAATCCGCATTCTACAAGAGAACTTGATGACATCGCCTCTAGGTGGCGGCTCACCTGCTAAGCAAGGCACTTCTCTGCCTGGGAAGCTTCCCACTCATTTGAAGGGCTCTGCCGGGCAAGGGCTCTGCCGGGCATGATGGGTGGACCTCCGCTGTCATTTTGTAAGAAGCCCGTGGAAGAGCCGATGGATGTGGACCCTGCGATGAACGAGCCTTCACAGACGGAGGGGCCACCTTCGAAGCCCAGCCCAGGTAAGCTGCCGAGCCACTTGAAGAACATGCCGCTGCCTGGCTTTGGGAGACCACCATCGCTTCGACGGAAGGCGGATGATGGAAAGTCGCAGTCAGAGGAGAAGTCCGATGGTCTGCCATGTGCTGCCGTGGGCAAGCTGCCGGCTGGGCTCATGTCCATGAACATCCCCATGCCAGGCATGGAGCCTCCACCTGGTATTGGCAAATGGCGTTCATCAGCCGGTGTCGACGCAGAGTTCTCGAAGCCCGCATCTGCTCCAAGTGACTTGGAGCACCCTACAAGTAAGAAACGACGCACAGCCGGTGCACTTGGACGCCGGCCATCCTCACAACGTCACCGCAAGGAGATGGTCACCCGAGGTGAGCAGCTAGTTAAAGACATTTCAGGTGGTGATGAACCAAAGCGATGCCGAAGTAACACCAGCCCCTCTGCAGTATTCTTTTTACTTCAACTCAGAAAATGTAAGCACCTTCCCCTCACTGTTGTATAAAATATGATGGCCTTGTTGATTTCGGAAGAATTCTTGCAGAGCTTTGTTCACACTCTGATGTAGTCTTCTATAGATTGTGAGTGGAGTGCCCCTGGCACATGGACCGGTTCATTTTCTGAGATCTCTATGGATGCACTGTCTAGCCATCTTGTATGCCCGTATGTCTTTCAGTATGCCAGCGTTAGTGTGCACTCCACTATAGTCTACAGAGCCTGCAGTTGTCTTTATGCAAGAGAAAAATTGCATTATATTGTATTACAACGATCAACAGACTGGCTTAAGTGAAGTGGGGTTGCCGTGATCCCTGGTATGTTCTACACAATAGAGAACCTTCGGTATGGTCTTTCAATGGTCTTCATAGTAACAGCCTGTCACCGGCAGGGGAGACTGGGCCTACCATGGCACGAGTTCCAAACTTTCAACTCACCAGTGGGTCTAAAGTGAGATTCTTTGCCAGCTATTGTCAGAATTTGACAGCAAGGATCACAAACATGTCTATTACTGACAGATGCTATGATGTGCAAGGTTAGTGCCATAACATCTTGACTACTATCACTATAGCAACCACAAACGAAAGACGGGCCAATAGACAGTTCTCATACCCGGACTCTGTCGTGCTCAAAATCTGACAGTTGCTCGAAAGCAAATGTTTAGAACCGGAACAGAGCCTGGGTTCAAGCATAACATTTAAGGTGTGAATGGTGTGCCATGTGTAAATATAATATGTATATTAACTCCACCTGACCCATTCCATTTGATCACATACAAACCCAGAAAACTGTATTCGCCATTAAATTCAAGTAAGCGGATGATAAAAGTCCGCTAAAACATGATAAGAAAATCTACCAAGGGCGGACAAAAGTCCGCTCTTTTTTTTTTCTTAGGCCGACTCCGGCTCTTGCTCGTAGGACTGGTTCTGTTGCTGCTTCCGCTTCAGAGAAAGTTTCTTCTTGGGACGGCTCAATGGTTGAAAAACGTTGATTGTAACGTTGTTGAACACCCTGTTGTTTCTGTGTAACTGAAAGAAACCGCTGCTGTCGCTTTTCTTTGTGGAAGGGCCTGCGTCAGAACCAGGTGTTACGATACTTGCGCAAGGAAGCTCTTCAGTCTTACATGTCTTTTCATCGAGAGTGCTAGCAAGAGCCAGCTGCTCTTCAGAAGAGGATTGTGCGTAGTTTTCCAGACTTCATGCGCTTTTGTGGCCCGTTGAGCGACACACCGCCATGTCATCGAATCTGGAGTTCTTGAGGATCGAGACGCTCGTTGCGCTGATGCAGTGGTTAGTATATAGTACCTTTTCGATAGCTCTGCCGCTCTGGAAATCCTAGGCATCATCTTTCCTATCACGGTGAGACCCAATGGCGACCTCATAAACCAGGTTGACTTCTCTTGCGGCTGCTTAGCTTGCAATCCCAGCTGAAAGAAGTGGTCGATGTCTGGGTGAAGCTAGTCAAGCAACAGCTTGAGTGCTTGCACCTGCAATGGGTCTTGCAGCCTGCCACAACTCTGGAACTCGCAGCTGTTGAGCCCACCGGGCAATTTTTTGAGACAAAATCATGATGACTGCACATTCCTTGCCGTTGGAAACAGTCGAGAAGACAATGTCGGACTTCTTCAAGGTGACCTCAATTTCTTTGCCACGCAATCCAAAGTGAAAGGATATATGAAACCAACAAAATTGAGTTAGTTTGACCGGCCCCGTGCCTCAAGAACGGTGTCAAAATAGACTCGAAGCTTCTTCAAATTGTCGTCGCTGATGGCCTCTTTGTGCTCGACGAGCGGCTTTTTCCCGCTGGCTTTCGCCTGCCTCAGTGCACCGTCGAGGATATTGTTTGAGCGTTGAAACTCTGCCTGACGAAAAATGTTGCATTTCACTCTCTCCAGATTAACTGCCATGTAGCGGCTCACAGCAGCTCTAGCGGCTAAGTACGACGATTTCTTGTAGCAGCCACCCTTCTTGTTTCGAAGACCAATGTAAAATCTTCCTAAAACGTCCTCTAGCTCTCGAGCAGAACACGTTCTGAGGTTGAAAGAAACATTTTTCTGACTGCAAGATTCAAAAACTGTCAGCCAGAACTTGGTGGCAGCTTTTGTTGCCGCAGGAATACGGCCATCGAGAAGGGAAGAAGCAGTATCCTCACCTGCTTCACAAAGCGAGGTTTCTTCGAAGGAGGAGGCAAAACGCACTCCATCTTCCATGACTTTAAACGAAAACTGGGAGAAGTGGCAGACCACCTTTGCTTCATGGGGCCATGTGCTGCAAGTTTCACCTGAGCTACAACTCTGTGTTTCAGGTGAATGTAAGTAGAATAAATCAGTCGCCTTCGCGCTTTATCGGACTTGAAACACCTCAGATATAAAAGGCCTTGGTTGCGCCTCGGCCTTTATTGCCCTCAGTGGTTTATTGGCCGATAAAGCACTTGGGCTCCTGATTTATTCTGTTCTTATTACTCTAGAACGTACCCGGTCTCCCCTCATTCTATTCCACAAGCAAACACATTCTCTACCAAATTTTCAAGAACTTTCAGTCTACTTGAGAACGAAATCATAATGTTGAACACCAGGTCAAGTGCTTTCTGCCAAAACCGACTTGTACACGTGTCTCTAGCAGCACGGCGCACGTTCAGTGGTAATGATTATACTGGAGCATTACACTGCTCTCAAGGTGTAATGATTATACTGGAGCATTACGCTGCTCTCAAGGTGTAATGATTATACTGGAGCATTACACTGCTCTCAAGGTGATAGTCATTCAAGGGAAAGAGCGAATTAAAAAAAACGGCTTCAATTCTTGTTTCTGCAGTCTGCTTGCTACTCTGGCTACTCTGTGGTAGCCGAAACTGTTATTTGCATACGCAAGCAGAGATCAGAAACAAGAATTGAAGCCGTTTTTTTTTCTTTTTATCAGTAAGGCAGTCAAGAACTTGAATGAAATTAAAGAACCAATTGTTCCGGTTGTGAAGGATCATGACATCAGCCTGCACTTTGTATGTGGCAATTGGTAGATTTGTCCTTACAGGTCACCACAGCTCAAAGGATCTTCCTGGTTCGATGGTAAAGATAAAGCTGAAAAATAAGCTCACGGAGCCCTTTCACCTCCACCAGTACAACGTTTGGGGGAAAGATGGTGCCCCGTTCTTTCGAGAAAAAATGAAATTTTAGGGCCAGAAGTATTTCCTTCTAAGAGATCAGCGCTGAGAGCGGGCGAGATGCGCCTACCTCATAAATTTCATCCCGGCCAGTGTTGGGGGCTGATCATGCCTTCAGTGTACCATCCCACCTAGCCTCCCACGTATGGTGTGCACGTGAGTGGTAGCGCAATATGTCAGGCAGTGTTATCCTACGCTTAGTTTGTAGCCATGTGTATAAACCTATTTTGCCACATTCTCTGAACGACAAGTTGTTCAGTTGCGGGGCAATAACGTTTTTGGTTTCCTCAATCCTTAAAAGGTCTATTCGAAAAAAAAAGAACACTGTCTGCTTTTGCAATTGAACAAGGAAGCCATTCATGGGGAAGGTAAGTGATGATGAAACTCTTTGACAACTGCCATCCTTTTTGCTTACCGAGTGCAAAAATGTTAATTTTCCCCCAAACTTTGCCAGACAAACGGCCGCTGTGCGTACTCTCAACAGCATGGCAACGTAGGCTAACGTCATCTTTGATAGTTCCTCAGGCTGGCATTATAAGATTTGGAAAGACATAAAGAATGGTGTATATGCCTGAGGTTAAAAGAATAAAGCATAACTGGCAAGATGAGGGAAACGTCTGCTTCATCATGTCCTGATGCTAGGAACTTTTGTCCTGGAGCTCACAGGACCCATACTCTGCATTGAAACTGCAGCTAATCAAACGCCGGTCAGCGTTCACAAAAAGACCTTTGTTGTAGAGGGTGGGGCTCTGCAGGATGTTCGCCTGCTCACTGCGGTGGCTCGACCACAATGAGGCTGCAAATCCGACGATGATGAGAGACATGCAGCCGTACTGCACTGCAGTCAGTTCCTCGCTTAGCAGGAAATGCGAGACAACCAAGGTGACGACAGTCTGCAACACAGCGATATGTAAATGATGAGAAAAACTCAATTTACCTAAGGTCAATTGATGCCAGCTTTCTGGCCACTAGAGGAATTTTCGCAGCTCCAAAATTCCTGGTGGTAGTGATAGGGGGACTCGGCATGGTTTTATCTTACAGGGTTAGTTTCTGGGCCACCACAAAACTAAAGAAATTGCTTTCTTTTTCCCCAAATGAAAAGCCTGGAAGCAGAACTGAAAAGAACAAAGAACGAGTGGAAGGAAATTTTGGTGAAAAGAGAGAAAACAACCCTCAGCTGGAAAGCTGGCATGCTCTTGGCCTAAGGCAGCCAAAAGATATACCCTCCATCATATTGAAGGGCTGGTAGGCCTTTTGAAACCGGTATGTTTAGTGAAGCAGGAGGTTTAGGAAGTTTCTTTGTTAGACAACCATTTCATGCTGTCCAAAAGGAAGTTTTCGAGTATTTCAAAATCACATTTTTGCCAAATGCTTGGCCAAACATTTCCCTACATCTTTTCACTTTCCATCAAAACTAGAACAAAACAGAAGATAGAACTTTCTCATGGGATTGCCCTCCTTTTCTTTTCTGGCATCAGTGTGCTGAAAAACGTCACTTTTTGTTGCCCTGCAGAACATGAGGTCATCTTCTTCAAATTCCTGTGGATTCCAAGTTTGATATGTGTCACAGAAAATAATGACAATAGCAAAATGGGTTGAAGATGTGCACATGACATTGTATTGTGCAGGACAGTTTTTCTTCACAACTTAAGGTGGTCATAGATGGTCGTTGTGGATGTTGTTACCACCTGCATTTTTGTCCAATTTTTCAACCAGAAGTTCATCTCATCCACCCAACAAGCTATACATTTTCTGAAAGCTTATATTCAACGGATTTCCTTGGATTTCTGTGGTGCAAAATGTCATGTGATTAAAATTATGGTGTCACAAAACTATATTTAGCACGACACTGACAGAAGTCAGAAATTTCGATTCACCGGAGCCGTCTCTTTATGAATTGAGGCAATTTTTGGCATGCGTGTTCTACAAGAAAAGTGTGTCTCACATTTTTCAATTTCGGTCTCATAATCTCATTAGGGCTCGCCAAAGCACAGGGCCACCCGTCCAAACTTGTGTGCGACTTTTCTGATGTTTGGATACGATTTCGAAAAATCCCAGAGACATTTTTTTTATCACTTAGCAACAACTAAGAACCTACAGAGAAAATTTCAGGCGGAACGTGCAGACGGCTGTGAAGATGAATCCCAGCTTCTGACTTCTGTCATTGTCAGGCTAAATATAGTGCTGCGACATCATAACTTTAATCACGTGACATTTGGTGCCTCAGAATTTTGAAAAAATAGTCCGTTGAATATGAGCTTTCGGAAAATATTTAGTTTATTGGGTGGATAAGGTGATCTTCTTGGTGAAAACCTGGGCAAAATGCAGGTGGCAGAAACATCCACAACGACAATCCAGGACCACCGTAACGAGCTACGATGGTGGAAGAAAAAGGCTGGGAATAAATCAGCCTAAATTGTGCTTTCTTCCATTGACTTCCTTGCCTCTTGTTTCAGCCCCGTTTAAAAAAGTGAACTGTGTCCTTGCTGCCTCCAGTTCTTCTGAAGTGCTGGTCTCCCACTCAGAAATAAAGACCTTCTCATCTTACCGTTCTCTGACGTGAAGTTGGTAGTTTTGTGTTTAGACCGTTTGAAACTATTCCTCCCAGGTTATTCTACTCTTACCGAGCCTGGAATGGAGATGGCAACCAGCGAAGGCGCCAACTGAGTCAGACTCCATGTTACGAGCAGATTGGCAAGAGCTGTGTTCCCGATAAGCTGATATTCCAGAGCGAAAACGGCTCCTCCATCAAACCTCCATCGTCCTATCATTTCTCCGCAGACGTGTCTCTCCATGACAACAGTCAGAAATGGCAATGGCAACAATGGAAGGGGAAGCCCCAGAAGAAAACCCCAGGCTAGCATTGACAAGGGTCTTTCCTTCCATTTCGGGTTGGACGCAAACAAGTGCTTTTGTGCAACGTAGTAGACAGCAAAGCACACGTTCATACAAAGAGCCAAGACACAACCGATTTTGAAGCGGAGTGGAGAGTATTCTGACTGGCAAACAGGCTCGTGGCTCGACTTGTCTGATCCAAACACCAGCCCTGCCGCTCCCAGTAAAGTGACGCTGAAGGCGAGGAGCTTGGCCAGTCCTTGTACCGTCTTGGGGCTGGGTCTTGGCTCGGCTTTGACTAGCACCGAGATAATCATCGTGAAAACCGGACAAGTGAGCTCGATCATCGCCAGCATGGACGCGCTGAGGAAATCCATGGCAACACCGCTGAGTATAGTGTTCAGGTGGTAGAGGGAGCCAATCACCACGACGACCAACGCCTCTTTCTTGCCCTTTGGGTAGAGCACCTTTCCTCTCTCGGCGACCACTGCCGCGATGAACATGACGACCGGGCCCATCGGAGTGCGCAGGAGGAGGAAGAAGGCGACATTGCACCTCCCCGCCGCGAAGAAACGAAAAACGACCGAACCTCCTCCCCAAACGCTGTACCCTAGAACGGCGGCCAGAAACCCAAGAGCAGGACGGCGAAACATCTCACCATTCACTCGCCAAGTCTGTCTTTCACGACACGCAGAGGACGAATGGTGTACCGCTCATGGAGGAAGGTGCACGCAAAAATGCAGTCGCATTTCCCGAAAGTGCTGTCAGTTCGGAGTGTCCCGGTCCTTGCCTGGTCAGTCAACAAGACCATGAAGACCCGAAGCGCAAATTGCAAAGGGCATAGCGGTTTTTCACGTTCACCGACGAATCAGGTGTGACGCGGCACGCCCACGTAGGGCCGGTAAACTCGAAACGTTGCTAATGCCGGCAGAACACCCCTCAAAGGCCTGGCACGCACTTCGAATTCAATTAACGTTTTCAAGTGTCGCCACTGACAGCAGCAGGGCCGCAAATCGTACGGAGCTGAGTGCGATATACATGGCCCGCACGATCAAGGTGCGACTTAGCGTTGGTACGTATACAGCAGAAATTTCGAGCGGATACTGGCTTTTCGTCAGTGCCGGTTTCCGCGTGGACGATGGTCCGAATCGCGCTTGTCTTCACCAGGTTTCCTTGACGAAGACCAGCAGCTAAAACATTGCTTTCGTCCTTTCGTTTCTTCTTCTCTCTGTGCTTGTCATGGCAACAAACCACTTCCCGAAGAGTACATGGTGAAGGCTATGAACGAGAAGACATGACTGCGATCGCTTTGCCTGATGAAAAAGCGATCACAGTCACCTCACGATTGGCGCATCTTCACAGCTTACCGTAACAAATGCACTGAAGCCTTCCGTCGAGTCAGAGCTGCATACATAGCTAGAAAGCAAGAAGTACTGGAGGAGGCCGCCGATGGCAGTCATCGATGGTGGTCCTTGCCGAAAGAGCTTGCGCACATTAGCTCTAAAAACAACACTATGCCTGATCTTCAAAGCGCTAGCATGTCTGATCCAGTATCATCTGACCTAGGAAAAGCTGACATTCTAGCCGAATTCTTTGCAGCCCAATGCAGCTCTAACACAACAGACGAGTCTCTTGGTGCTCCATACCCGCTGCCTGAGCAACATCCAAGATTTGATTTCCAGCCTCTCAGTGGTAAGGGAATGTGATGTCCTTCGTCAGCTACGTAAACTTCCATCATTGAAGTCAACATCAGACTTCCTCATCAGCAACCGTACACTGAAAGAATGTGCACACCAGATTTTTCCTTCTTTGACTTACCTCTTCAACACGTCCTTGTCCACTAACAGATTTCCTAATGAATGGAAGGAGACTACTCTTTGCCCCATCTATAAGAACCGTGGCAATGCTGGTGATCCCTCTAATGACCGTCCAGTCTCCCTATTGAACGCTGTTGGTAAAGTGCTTGAAGCCCTTGTCTGTCAGTCTCTGCTCACATACCTGCTGCAACACAGCTCATATCCTGCCATCAATTTGGATTCTTGCCACACAAATCGACTGTCCTTCAACTGTTGTTGGTTTTTGACAGATGCCTCAAAGCTCTGGACAAGAATCAGGAGTCTGTGGCTGTGTTTATGGATTTTAACAAGACATTTGACAAAGTGTGGCACAAGGGGCTGCTCCACAAGCTGTTAGGTAATGGCCTGTCATCAGATGCTGTAGTTTGGTTCCAGTCATATCTCTCATCCCGCTCGCTTAAAGGGACACTGCGACGCTTTGCCAAAATGGCGGATCTTGACATTTTAATCCACGATTGTGTCGTCCTCACTGACGTGTCGGCTACGTGACAGGCAATTGGCGCCAATTTCCTATCCATGCACCTGCTCGCGAAGGACACAGCGCTCGAGCTGTCAACAAGTCTCACTCAGTGCTGACGTGGAGTTTCGAGTAGTCGTACCTTTCCTTCCGCTCTTTTCTCTGAGTTGTGCATGATGTAGTCGTTGTCATGTTCTTCGTCATTTTCCTTCCTCGTCTGCTTTTTGATGACCTTTTTTTTTAGTCTTCCGAGGCTGGCTCACGAAAACACCTCACTCGCTTCCCTGACGAGTGTTTCCTCCGCCCCATGGCATTCGGATACTATCCCAAGAAACACACTGAGACGGAGGTGAAAAACTGATCAGCAGGCTGTGTGCTCGCGACCCCTTGGCCGGCACACAAAGTGACGATCGCCTGAAGCACAACTAAACCATGTCATGTCCATGCAGACAAATCTCGACGTCGAAATTCGCGCCAACTTGCCATTTGCGATTGGAGCAGAGCCACCGAGGTCGTGACGCCAAGTAAATGTAATACACTTATCTGCCATCTTGGCAAAGCGTCGCAGTGTCCCTTTAAAGAAGTCGAATTTTTCACGTTGTGTGAATCTGCCAGGCCCTAAGTTAAAGCAGTAGTTATCATGAAACCAAGAAAGAGAGAGAGGGGCTATTCCACTTTCCTTACATGTTCATTACAGGCATCACGTCTTGCCATGGTTCCTCCTGGGCACACCTAAGTAGAGAAGTTGATCCAGTTTCCTGTGGTTGTCGGGTAACGTTAACGTTACACACCCACTGAAAAATGCCTTTTAGGTCAATATATTGATGGCAACATCCTTGGCCACTTGCAAGTTGGAAAGCCGTGAAAAGTATCAGGGTCAAGGCGATGTTGAATGACACCATAGTGCACAATCCAGGTCCAGGAGTTCTAGCTTCTGAAATTAAATCCAGGTCCAGGAATTCTCGCTTCTGAATTAAAGGCAAAAAGGCAATTGGCAAAACGACTACAGGCTGCCACCTTGGCTGATAAAAATATGCGAAACTTGATGTACTATTAAAATGTGGGGATGTGTACAGCTGCTGCTAAAACTGAGGGTGGCGGCTTAGTTGAATGTATAATGATATAATAATACGTGGGCGTTGCCGTTCGACTACGCGCCGTGTCGTCACAGGTTCAAATCCGGTTTGTGTCAATCAGGAAAGCAAAGAGAATGGTCGGACAGACAAACAGACACGGAATAAAGACGCCTCAGACGCCACAGACACCAGAGACATCGCAGGCACAACAGATATCACAGACAGAAAGACATGACAGAGTGACAGATGGACAGACAAACACAAGACGGACAATATAGATACAACGGGTCGACCGACCAGCAGGCGGGCAGGCAGGCATTGAGAAAGGCAGGCAGACAGGGAGGCAGGTGGGCAGGCAGGAATTGCATGCAGGCAGACATGCAGGCAGACAGGCAGACAGGCAGACAGGCGGACAAACAGACAGCCAGACATGTAGGTAGGCAGACAGACAGACAGACAGACACAGACAGACCCACAGACAGGCATATAGGCGGACAGACAGACGGACAGACAGACAGATAGGAAGACAGACATACAGACAAACGGACAGACAGACACACTGGACACATACTGTAGAGGCTACAGGTTCGAATCCCGTCGAGAGGAACTGGCACTTTTTTCGCTGAGACTGTCAGCTCTAGCTTTCGTCTCGTAATAAGACACACACACACACACAAATGGACAGACAGAAAGACAGACAGACAGACAGACAAACAGACACACAGACAGACAGAGACAGAGGAAAGGAGGATAAGATGAGTCTGTGTCTGCATCAGCTGCTCTCAAGCGCCTGTCTTCCCTGAATGTCGGCAAAGCTTCAGGATTGGCTGACATTGGCAACCGTTTGTTAAGGGAATGTGTGGCTGCCTTAGCTGGTCCGCTGTCTCATATTTTCAACCTATCTCTGCAGGAGGGCATTTACCCTGGCGAGTGGAAGAGAGCTGTTGTACAGCCAATTCTTAAGCAGAAAGGTAGTCGTAGTGATCCGGCTTTCTATGGGCCTATCACCTTGCTACCCTGTGTATCAAAGGTATTTGAGAGTATTGTTCATGAGCAGCCCTTAGCACACTGCTTTAAAGTTGACTGGATACCAGATGAGCAGTTTGGCGTTTTGCCAAAGCGTTCTTCTGTCTCGCAGCTTCTGGCCTTTCTGAGTGACTGGGAGTGTGCCTTGGACAACGGACACCAAGTGCATGCCTGCTTTCTTGATGTGGCGAAGGCTTTTGATCAGGTTGACCATGCCCTTCTGCTGCGTAAGTTGGCGATCATTGGTGTCTGCGACCAAGCGCTCATGTGGTTCAAGTCTTACCTCACAGGTCGCAAGATCTGCACTGTTGTGGACAGTGTTCGTTCCTCGTTGCGGCCTATTTCGTCAGGTGTGCCACAGGGCTCTGTGCTTGGGCCTCTTCTTTTCCTCTTGTACTTCCGAGATTTACCCAGTGTTGTGTCGTCGTCCTGTGCAATACTTGCGGATGATACACTTATGTATGACTCCAACTGCTCTGGCTCCATCACTCAGCCTTGCTGTCGTTTGGCACCTGACTTGCTCATCCTTGGCAG
>JAOWAR010018360.1:0-13759 GCA_028571005.1 Clathrina lutea
AGTTTCATGGCATCCAATGGAACCAACAGTCAGATTACGCGTAACTTCGCCGCGCGCACTTGTCATCACGTGCACGTGCACTCTCCGCGAAAATGGCGATGGACCTCAAAATAGAGCCTAGCTATCGCAAGGCTCTAATACGACCGCGTAAGGCATGGCCGTGTGTCGGGCAGAGAACTTGATTATAAATTCAGGGCCGAGGGACCGAAGAGGACATAGCGTCTAGTATATCGCAAGTCACCAGACTGAAATTGGAGGAGACGGTGCGTTTGACGGAGGATGGAAAAATGTTTGAAGGTCTAAGACACTGATAGAAACCGTAAATATTCGACTGATGTCCTTTGAAGGCGAAGGACAATGAAGGGCTTGAGGATTGCTGGAAACACGCGGCCCAAGCAAAGACGCTTTGCCACTCCAGCGACAGTGTGACAGAGTTGCTTCGATGGCCCATGATACATTGTGCAAATCCTTCTCCAGTTGCAGGCATCTAAACCCGAAGGACCAGCAGCACCTTGACAATGGAGAGCAGCAGCACGTATAGAAGATCTTGTGATTTTGTCCAAGATGGCTTGGTGGCAAGTTGGTGGCTCTGACCTGTATAGCTAGTTAGAGCACCAGCCACCACTGGATGAGCGACGGGATGTTTCTACTTCAGAATCTCCCTGACAGAGAGACTATCGGAATCTATCTGGTCTGCAGGAAAACTGTCGTTGAGGTCTAGTACCCTGCCACGACAATTTGCCGACAGTAGCCTCAAAGCAGCTTTAAAGCTTTTGGAGACCATAAGGGTCTGATTCCAAAAGATTAGTCGGCGTCCGCAAACTGGAAAAGGCGAAAATCCCCCCTCGAAACTTCGACGCACTTTCCCGCGCTTTTCCTGTGACGTCACCTGTTCCCAAAGTTTTCGAGCCAAACTTACCGCATGTTCATGGAGAGCGGTCGTTCCTTCAGTTCAGTTCCTCTTGCTCTTTCGGACTGTCCCGTTGTACCGTGATTCCTGGTTGGCGTCTACGTGCATTGAAGCCGTATAGATTTGAATCGAAAGAACAGGCTCTCATTAGTTGTGGTGAAACCGTGACTGATGTGCCATGTTGAGCATCAGGTTCCGGGAGCGCTCGGGCAGCTGCGGAACAAGGAGGCCCCCAAACAGTGACCCTCGGCAGTGAAAAGCAGACGAGCGAAAGGAGCGGGGAATTCGAAATGTGTAGTGGTGGTGGTTGTGCATGTGCGCGTGTTGCGCGGCCATAGAGAGGGAAGTGGACTGTCGTTGCTGCCGTAAAGAGCCAAGCGCGAGGGTCATGAAACCGGATGTGATCTGTCACATCCGTCACGCTCTTCAATTATTGGACAGTGACCTCGTTTTGCCTTAGACGATCATCATCTGAGCTTCTAAATTCTTCTGGCCTGTAGTCAGGGTCTTCGATAACCATTTCTGCAGATTGCTCGTAATCACTCTCCGTCAGATTGTCATCCAACAATGGGCACTGGACCGCCCTTGATTCACACTGGCCAGAAATAGACACACACTGCGCAGCCCTATTCGATCCCACTGATCTGCACACCCTTCTTATAACTCATCCCTTCGATATCGAAAAACATGACCACGACAGTTGCCAACACGCGAACGCACTTAGACTATACAAAGCACGCAACAAGTGCCTAAACATAGCTCGGCATGAGCTTTCTTGCCCATAAAGTCGGACAACCGGCGTTGATTCTTACGAGGCTGCTCACTGAAATGCCAGAAGAAAGAAGGCACAGTGCCCGCCTTCAAACGTCTGGCGACACGAGGCTTTCCCACAGGAAAAGACCCATCCACTACCAAATCTGGGTAGAAGAGCTTGCTCTAACTGATTCTCCTCGAAGTACGCGGAACACAGGCGCTTATTCGGCGGATCAAATCAAGAGCAAAGTCCTACCTTCGTCAGTCAAATCTTCAAGACCTTGGGGTCCTTTGGGAAGGAATTATTGAATGGAAGGAGATGCCCGGACTCTGCCTTCCGAGAATCGTTCGCACAGCAGGAATCACAGCAGCGCACCGGTATCGTCAATGCAGATGAAACGAGCACACAGAGAGTGACAATCTGCGACATGACAGTTACAACAACAGCTGTTCTCTCCTGCGATGAGGTTGGCGCGAAAACCTTGGGAACAGGTGTCGTCACAAGAAAAGCGCGTGAAAGCTCGTCGGCGAGAAGACTTGTTTGAGAGGAGATATTCGCCTTCTCCAGTTCGTGGACGCCGACTAAACCTTTGGAATCAGTTCTTTATTGTCTCTAAAAGCCTTATCCGCGAAAACCCCAAAACTGAAAAATTGCCCGAACTTCTCCTTTTACCTTGCCCAGGAGTCTTGCAAAGACGCTCTTTTCCTGCTTCTGCTTGTCTTTCTTATCTATCTCTACTCTTCTGCTTTCTCGGACCCGTCCTGGTGTCAGGCGAGAGGAGTATAGCTAGCCTTGAAGCCAGGTTTTTTTGAACTGGCGGATTGGTCTGGCAGTTGCGACCGCGACTATCGTCTGGCTAGGCGCTGTACTGCGCAGGTCGGTATTCCGCATATATCTTCCTTTTTCTGAAGTTCTTGTCCATCTCATTGCTTGAAAGGCTCTTGATCTGGTGGTCTCCTCATCTCCTCATCCAGGGAAGGTTTCTGGCAATTCCGGGGACGGTGCAGATGCTCCTGTAGAACACGGCCTTCGAGAAGGAGCTCGTCGAACCGGCCGGCAGACTAAATATCTAAACGCCGTCCAAGGCAGTCAATTCCCTGTTTGTGAGTGATGGGATCAGCAGTCAACAGGACGAGCATTGACATTCGTGGAAAAGAGGTTTTCTCCAGTTGTTGTCGGCATCGCGGCTCATTGGGTGTAGATGCTTCCTCAGACGTGATAGAACTATTTGCCCGCAAAGTAGCCTTTCCTGGTTAAGCTGGAAGTGAGCTCGAGAGGTATAAATCTCCGGCTGGGAGATATTCACTTGTTCTGCGATCATTGTTGTGTTGAAGAGGTTGTGAAAGAAACGAACAAATAAAGCGATGATCCACGCCTCCAGAGCTGGTAGTCGGTCTTCTTCTACCGAGGAAAGGCCTCGTATTGGCGCATGCGCAATGATTCCTCCTGGATGCATAACAATCGTCACACGGCACGCCGGAATGGGAGCACGCACAACGGACACGTTTGAGAGTGCCCATGCTCTTCCACGAGCAGCAGGGCATCTTCGTCCGCACCTGTGACACATGCCAGCGTCAAAAGTGTGCTAGAGCAAAGATGGGCCTTTTACAACCCCTGCCCTTACCCGAGAAGCAATGGGAGACTATTAGCATGGACTTCGTAATAGGTTTGCCAAAAACTGAACGGCAACACGATGCGGTGCTTACTGTTGTTGAAAAACCGACGAAGTACGTTCACGTGATTCCAACTCGATCGACAATCGACGCGAAAGGAGCGGCCCGCCTTTATGTCAACAACATCTCCACCCTTCATGGCTTGAGTAAGTCCTTTATATCTGATCGAAATCCACGATTCACATCCGCCTTCTTCAAAGAGGTTTTCTCCCTGCTGGGTGTGAAACTCAAGATCAGTACGGCGAACCACCCACAGACAGATGGGCAGGCAGAGCGTATGAACGGATTGGTCGAAGACACGCTGCGAGCTTTTGTCAATCATCAACAGACCAACTGGGATGAACTTTTACCGCTCGGTCAGTTCTCAATAAACGACTCTCTCCAAGCATCCACGGGCGAATCCACCTTTTTCCTGACTTCGGGTCAACACCCAATTACACCGTCAACACTTGTCGGCAGGAGGACAATAACTGATGGTACCATCGATGACAAGGAACCGCACAGCTGGCTTCAATTGCGCGAAGAAGCTCTCAAACTGGCTGAAGATGCCTTGATTGCCACTCAAGCTTGTCAAGCCTTTTACTGCGACAAGTGAAGAAAGGAAGCGGGTTTTGTTGTTGGAAATCTAGTCTTGGTTCATCATGAGTTCCTGATTGCACCTGAGGCTAGAGACAGACCTTCAGACAAGTTGCGTCCAAGATAGTATGGGCCTTTCAAGGTGCTAGAAAGGGTGTCTTCGAATGCCTACAGGTAAGACTTACCGTTCCAGCTACGATGGCACCCAGTGTTCAATGTTTCTGCTCTGAAGAAGTATCAAAAAACTTCCCTGGATGGTCGAACTGTGGAACCGCCTCCCCTGATCACTGATCTTGACGGCTTTAAGCATTTCATCGTGGAAGAACTATTGTCCCACCGTTATCACCGAGGCAAGCTTCAGTTTTTGGTGGGGGTAGTGGGTTGGATACAATGATGCCACGTGGGAACCGGAACATTTCTTAAGGAATAAAGTGGGACAAGATTTAAAGCCGTTGAAACAGGACAGACAGAAGCACCCTCATTGACCTTTGCATTTCCTAATTCTATATCCAGATGCAGTCGTCACTCTAGATAACTATTAGTAGTTGTTAGCATTTTTACTGTTGAGCGGTGGGTGGTGTCACTGCACACCCTTCTGCAAGACTTGTAATCCACTGACACCCTACTTATTTAGCTCCTTATCTCCTAGCAACTGAGGATGTCTGTGTTGAGCCGTGCACGTGTGTCCTTTTTTTCGCACTCTCTCTCTCTTGTATTGACTCAAGTCTTGTCTCTGTTCGCTCTCGCTGTTCTGTCTGTGGGTGACGGCTACGCCTCCTCCTTCTACTCCTTCTCACCTTTTCCCTCTTCCTCCTTCTCCTCCTTCCTCCTCTTCTTTCTCCTCCTCGCCTTCCTCTTCCTCCTTCTCCTCCTCGTCCTCCTCACCCTCCTCGTTCTGCTACTCCTGCTCCTCCTCCTGCTCTCCTTCCCTTGTCTCCTCCTCTCCTTCCTTTGTCTCCTCCTCCTCCTCCTCCTCCTCCTCCTGCCCTTCCTCCTCCTTGATCTTCCACTGTGAACAATCATTGTCTGCATTGATCAAATCGCACCATTTTTGACTAGTGCAATCGAGGTTGCTATGTGCCGTTTTAACCTATCTCCCTTAGTTTTGCTTAGGGACTCATTCAAACGTTTTAGGGACAGAAAGTGTGCTGTGACGAAAGTTATGCCGGGGTTAGACGTCAACTGTTTTATCCTCAACAAACACATGAACAGTCTCCTCCATCTAAAGCTTCTTTTGGCTTCTTTGGTTAGAAAGGAGAGTTTGACTTGACCTTCCCTTCCCCTTTGGTTTGATCCTCTCTGTGTATATTGCCAATCTCAACCCCCTGCCATGTGTCTTGCTTCCATTGCAGGATCGGTGGACTTGATCCAAGCGCTGAATCTCCCTGGCCTGCCATCAGGTGTCATTTCAATATTTGATGACCGCGATAACTTGGGCTATAGCTTCTCAAAGCCAAATGCGATTGCATCAACCATATCTAAGCTTGTATTTCCTCGCGGCTTTCCAAATGAGAGCTTTGCAATCACAGTGAACGCCAAAGTCGGTCCACTTAATAGAGGTGAGGCGCAAATTAGAAGGGCGGAAGAGAAAGGAGATTCTTTTGTTTAGGCTGGCAAATAGGTGCATCATCTATGTATAACTTCCCAAAGAATGCGCTGCCTTGTTACTGGATGCTGTAGAGCATGAAACTGTTGCGGTGTCACGAGTCAAAAAAATGGAAAGATGTTCATGAGGATTTACTTTCACCGTTGAAAACTTCATGAGTTCACACAATGTATGCACTCTCTTCGACGACAATAATAATCTATTCCGTTTGTCCAGGTTTCACGACTTCGGCTGATTTACCATATTTCGTTGAAATTACACCTCCGCGAAGATTTCAATATTTAAAGTATCTCCTACTTAATTTGTTTAGTTCATTGTGTTCCATTTCTGTTCTCTCAAGGGGTTGGTTCCTCTGTAGAGCAAGGGAAAAAATCCGTCCAGTGTTGATTTCAAAAGCCATCCTCTTTGGGAAATGTTCTTGACTTACCGCCCTTTCCTTGGCTTTGCTTCCTTCCTCCTTCAGGTGCGCAGGACCAGTTCATCTTCACCGTTACCAATCCAGAGCCATCCACGAGCATGCTCAAACTGCGTGTCGGACCTGGCCTAGTGACGGTCGAGACAAAGTTCAGCGATGTCAGCTTTGCTGTTAATGTGTCTGACGGGTGGTGGCATCGGTACTCAATCGTCTTTGATGGCACACGCGTCCAGTTCTACTTGGACTGCTTTCTCCGAGCCACCCAGCTCATCCCCCAGGCTGTCACGGTTGACACGCTAGGAATAATCACCATTGGTTCAGATGTGTTACCTCGCACAACAGCCTCCCAGTTTTCGGTCAGTGACAAAAGCTCCTACTGTATATGGCCCTACATTCTGTTCTGTCAATATTGTTCTCTTCCTTGAGAGATCTCAAATCTCTTCCAATCTTGCTGTCACCTTACCTTGCAGGTTTGTATGTTCCAGTCGTCTTCAGAGAGGCTTCTTGCCATCGAATGTGGCACTGAAAGAGACTTGAAGCATCCACGCTCTATCGCCTTTCAACTAGGGTGAATTATCTATGTTTGCTTACTCCTTCTCATCATTTTTCCTCGTATATTTGCAGGGTGAAATCCAACAACTGGTCATCACAGCAAACGTCATTTTGGCTCGAGACCAATGTGGTCCAGACTACGAGCGATCATGCGACGACGGTACTGTTCAGGAAACAATGGTAAGCCGTTAAGGAGAACAAAAGCTTATCGACTTCGGGGATTTACATTGTATCATGTTTTCCACAGCTCATCGTTCTAAGCTTAGTGACACGCCATTGATATTTCGTACAACTTTTCCAGAACTCAAAGACTAAAGAATAGGAATGTACTTCTCTCTGTACAGGTAGTTTTAGGGGTGGAATCGCTGCGTGAGGGCCTCCTCAGGATTAGTGTGGTGAAGATGAGACTCCAGTATACACAGGAATGTATGCTTGGGTTTGGTCTTATTTGAAATTGTCCGTATCGAAGGAAAGCCCGGTATTTGCGCTGGAAGGGACACCTCCATGCTTTGCGAGTGCCATTCAATTTGAAAAATGTTTTTACTCTGACGTCACATTCACAAGGTGCATGTACACTTTGAACACGGAATCACTCAGTGACCCAAAGGCGACTTTGAAAAGTTGTAATACCACTTTTCAAGATCGTGGATCCGAAGCAGTGTAGAGTTGAAAGCTTCACCTCCCAAGCAAACTGTGTTCACAAATCGTCCCCTTTCACCTACTTTTTCTCTCTTTCTTTTTCTCTTGTCATTGTTACTGTCCAAAGCTAGATTTTTCTGACTCTTCCAAATTTCAGCACAAAGCAAGTGTTGAATTTTGTTCGCTTCAGTGATAAATCCTCATCCCACCTTTTCTCATTTTCTTCGCACCTACAGAGGTCTGTGACTTTCACAGTTAAAACATGTTTTCAACCAATTTATTTCCTCCATGCGGTCACATCTCTTCTTTCCAATCTAACCAATTCGGATGAACAGAGCGTAACGCTTCGAGAAGAAATGTGACAAAGGTACGGAACGAGAAGAGAAAGAAATTACAAGGGAAGGACTCGAACTGTTGCGCTGTCCTGCCTAATTTGGCATCCCTCGGATTTGGCATCCCCATGTCATTTTAGGTAATTTTTTTCTAATCTACCAACCCCACGTCATTAGGCATCCTCCGCGTTTGGCATTCCCTTGTAACTTTAAGAATTTTTGCGCAATCTAGCATCCCCTCATCTCCAACTAGACGATGCTTTCACCTAATCTAGCATCAGTCGTGCCTGCCTGTCTGCCTGCCCATGTGTCTGTCGGTCTGTCCGCCTGTCGGTTGGTCGGTCCGTAACGTCATTCGGTCCCATCGGTCCGTCCTGTCACAGTCCGTCCCGTCGGTCCGTCCCGTCGGTCCGTCCCGTCGGTCCTTCCCCTCGGTCCTTCCCGTCGGTCGGTCCCGTCGGTCGGTCCCGTCGGTCCGTCCCGTCGGTCCGTCCCGTCGGTCCGTCCCGTCGGTCCGTCCCGTCCGTCCGTCCCGTCGGTCCGTCGCGTTGATCTCAGATAAGCGCAGACATTGACTCGGCACTTTCCGTTTGAAGATGCTATTTGCGCGAGTGAGATTGAACTCTAATGCTAATGAAATTTGCGAGAGCCGCGAGTAAGATTGAACTCAATTGTACCCTGCTATTGAAATGTGCGAGACGCACGAGTGCGATTGAAATCAATCGCAACCTGCTTTTGAAATTTGCGAGGCGCGCAATCAATCGCACCATCCTATCCCAGTCCGGAGACTGGTGCGATACACGCGATTGCCTTTGCTTTCTTCCAAAAAAGGGTGCGGTTCGCGTGTATCGCGCGTATCGCAATACACGCCATACCCGCGAACCACTCCACCGAAAATGTTTGCTCATTTTTCAAAGAGAAAAAGAAGAGAACTTGAGATAGAGGAAGAAAACCGACGTTTCCTAGCGCTGTATTTTTAGGTTTATGATTGATGAGGAGATGGCGTAAAAATCTATCTAGTAAGCAGTACGACGAGGTTAAGATAAGTGGACCAGCCTTGCTATCCCTCACGGCTTTAAATTCCCGGGCGCCAATGACAATTTCTCCGACTTGCAGGCAAAATTCTGGTGAGAAGATCCCAATGGAGAAACGGCAGGCTTTTTTCAGGCAATATTCAGCGAAAATTGTGAAAAATGGAAGACCAGTCCCGGGGGGTGTAGAACTGCGCTTAAGAATCTATTGTAGAACTGTTGTTTGTCCTCACGGCTGCGGTTCAGGGCGTCTAGCCACACTACACTGGCTCCGACAGTAAATTGCTTTGCCTCAGTTTTATAGAGCTAGCGCTTTGAATGCTTGAAATTCGTTTGGAATGGATCCGGAGGATCAGGGAAATCAAGGTCTTCTTTCGATATGATCATCTTCAGTTGGCGAATTGCGTAATGCCATTGCCATCCGCAGGACCGAAAAAAGTTGGACATACCAGCAGGCTAATGGGCACTTTCAAATTCAAGTTATGATTATTTTTACCGTCAATCTAGGCACTGGGTCCGGGATCCTCCACTGAAGGCTCAGATCACTTTCATTACCCTCTTCTTTCAATTTGTTCCGTGTCGGAATGCCTCCGGCAATGTTTTTCGCCGCTTCATTTTGGTAGGGACCGTAACTCAACGCGTCGCAAAATCAGTTCTCAACCCGGCAAAAAGTGTTTTCCGAACTTCACACAGTGTCACACCATATCAGACAAGATCTAGAAACAGACGGTTACGGCAGTTTGCAGACTCTCGAAAAGCGATCTCTTTTTTTACCGGTTCGCCGGGCTGAGGATGAGGTAGTCCAAAGACGTTTTCCCTCGGACGCGCATGCACTGCCAGTCGCTCGACTGCGGGCGATAGCCCGCACACTGAAGACGAAGTGCACGCCTGAGTGGTGCTTTCACAACCTTAGGCCAACCACGATCGGCAGCCTGGTCATCACAGGGGCTACCCGAGCCAATGCATGAATGAATCGTACAGCCGGAAGCCGAGGAGAGGAAACCCAGCGCGGCTGTGGCCACTGGATCACGTAAGGTGTGTGGAAAAAAGAAGATGGGTTCGGAAACTATTGTTGAAAAATTCGAGGAGGGCTCCTAGCTCCCAGGACCCCCCCTCCCCCGCAACCTCCCCGACCTACGCGCCTGCTGCCGGATTCCCCACCCACATTGGTCAATTGTTTCGGGCGCAAAACCACCAGAAGCAGCCAGCCAGCTTGAGGGCAGGAGCAGGTCCCCTACTCGTGACCTCCGAAGACTTCCGAGACAGCCAACCAGCTTGAGGGCAGGAGCAGGTCCCCCCGTCGTGACCTCCGAAGACGGCCGAGAGCTCTAACGAGTGAAATCACTTCGCAACGCCTGGACGGTTCATGGGTAACTAACGGAGGAGAAGAGGTCATCAAACGTACTCGTGCGAGCCGAACCATTCGCTTCTCATCATTCCGGTTACCAACTCGCCAGAGAGGAGGATGAGGGAAAAACGCTGGCCAGCTAGTCAACTTCCAGAACTGCCAGGCGTACGGCTGTTTCGCGTACAATGCACGCCCAGACTTAGCAAAATGGCACGGGTCGATCAATGCCGCCGAGTATCATAGCAACGAACAAGTATCATAGCAGTAATCGGGCTTTAACTCTTCAATGATCCTGACTGGGGAAACGTCTCAAAGTGACAAGATTTGACTGGTGAGCTGGGATCTGAGAAGGGAATCGAGCTTTCTTTAGCGTGGGAATGTGGAAGGTGTGAAGATGATAGGCTGGTTGGAATGAGTTCACAAGCACTCTCCGAAGTGAAAAGCCCGCTGGCACTTGCACGTACATAGTGCTCGACCGGGACAGCGCCTAAAAATAGAGAATGAATGCTTCCATGATCCGCCTTTGGGCGTTGTTGTCGTCGAACGTTCCCTCGTCTGGCAGTCACACGTCGTATTCGTGCACGCTCCGTCTGAGATACATAGCGCTGGCGTGGAAGTTCTCTTCACTCACCATAGTTGTTTCTGCTTTTTTGAACTTCAGACCAATAGCTTTCCAAAGAGGGGTCGGTCGTCGAAACCCTTTTACGGACAGCGAAACTCGCTGAACCCGGGTCTTTTCCGGCGGAGGGCTTTCCGTCAGAGCTGCTTGGATCCTTTAGAATCGACATCTCGAAGGATGAGGCTGGTGTTCACCCGCCAAGCATCTGTTTCTGGTGCCGCCTCCTCGTACCGTCGTAAACATGCGTAGGCGGCGGGCCTATCTTTCCCAATCTGGTGGCTGTGGAGGGCCTGTCCGCGAGTGGAACAGAAGAAGAACCGCCTTCCGTCCGGAGTGGTCACTTCCAGGCAGAGGATCCCCTCAGCGAAGCACGGCCGTCGATGATCTGCTCGGTGAGCTCCACTATCAGCCGGTCGCTGGCCATACCCAGCGCCGCCCCTGTGGATCCACTGGCGCTGTCACCAGTCCGGCCTGAGCTTGGCAGTGCAGAGAACTTCAGACCCACTTTGCCATAGGACGGGAAAGGCAAACTCTGGCAAAGAAGAAAGCCTTAGTGCCGATGTTGAGGCTGCCTCAGAGTGAATCAACTGGAGCTAGCGGCACCCTCGAAGCTCTAATGGAGGTGGCCACACCAGGCTTCAAGCCGTCTGAACAGTCAAACCGACAGGAGTGAGTTTCCTCTATGAAATCTTCTTTGCTCCATGGGTGCAATGCGAGCAAGCACATCATAAACTGAGCTGCCGAGGCACAGCGCTGCAAACAGCTGTTCTGTGCTGAATACATTTTTGGAAATGTCAAGCTTGATGATGATGCCTCAAAATCTGCTTTCCTATTTCAATGGCAAGAACAAAACTTGTGTTTTCTGTTACAATCCACAAGTTTTTTTACCGCAGTATAATTTTATCTCGTTATTTTTATTCTATTTCAAAGAATTTGTTTAGAGGATTATCCAGTAGCTGGAAGTAACTCAGGGGAATTTCCTGTGGCAGAAAGAAAGAAAATTACAGTAAATAAAAAATATAACATATTAAATGAACCCATCAGTTGAGGCGCCGTCATTTCGATACAAGAAAAACTCCAACAAGGAACCTAGACATTTCTATGCCCACCTGTTTCGGGACCTATCTCGTGTGTGTGTGTGTGTGTGTGTGTGTGTGTGTGTGTGTGTGTGTGTGTGTGTGTGTGAATAATTGATGTAAAATGCCGTTGGACCAGAGGGAAAGGTGAAATGCGACTCCATTGCCAGTGATAAAATAAAGTTTACAGGACCAGCAGGAGGCCCGTTTCATCACTTGAGTCGCCATCATCCCTATACAAGAAAAACTCCTACAAGAAACCTAGACAGTTTTATGCCTACCTTTTTCGGGAACTGTCTCAAGACAGGATAGGGCAGTAAGGGATGACATCAGGTCCCAGGGTCATACAGATAAAGCAAAAAAAGAGGCAAGAGAAAAGGAGAAGGGAAGAGAAGGGAGTGTTTGACTGCCAACGGCTGTTAAACTCAATCGTTTGGGTCCGAAGTCTTGGTGTCGTTATGGTATGGGAAGCAGGCTACTCCAGCATGTGTAGCACGTAGCTTGGTAGCAATCCAGGCGTATACATTTCCGGCCAGGTCCAGGAGTGAGGAAGATGAACGGGAGGGTATGACAAACCAAAACAAGCATGCAAAGAAAAGGAAAGAGTGAAAAAAAGTGAATAAAAATTAAAATAAAACTAAAAAGATAACAAACAAAAAAAAATTAAAAAGAATAATAAAAATATGTATTATTAAAAAATGATAAAACAAATATAAGAAAATGAAATTAAAATGTAAAAACAAGTAAATAATAAAATAACATATAAAAAATGATAAAATAGCATTTTTTTTTTATCTCTACCTCTCAGGAATTTTTCAGTATGCATTTTCTTCTTCGTTCTTTTAGGACGCTTTCAGAATTCTATATAAACGAAAATAATTGATTATTCTTGTCATATGAAGCATCTTTTCTTTTCCAATTTCTTGTTTTAGGCAAGCCGCTTTTTCTGTAGTCGTCGGCCTCCAGATATGGACAGTGACGAGTTTGTTCGTTGCGGACAGCAAATGCTTGCCTACATTCGCGATTATCACAAATCCCTCGAACATCGCGATGTCCTGCCTTCAGTCGAGCCCGGGTACCTCCGCAAGCTGATTCCTAGTCAGGCGCCGGAGAAAGCGGAGAACTTTGATGAAGTGTTGAAGGATGTGGAGAAGGTTATTATGCCCGGGGTAAGAACACTCTTAAGGCAGGACTCCACCCTTGTAGAGGTGGTCATGACCCTGTTCATCTTCCCTATCCCTTGGTGGATTAATAGATGAGGAATCATTTGTCGAAAACCACATGTTAAGGCTCTAAGGGGAAGTGGGTGAAATACTGTCATGAAGAACTGGCCCCTTTCAAAGCAGTTCATCGTGGGCATCCATCAATGCCGTGCCACCGGTCTGTTTTCTCAAAAAAAGCGTTGGGAAATATTTTTACCATGTCCAGGTATTGGAGAGAGGTGAGTGGGACTGTCATCTTGGTCGTTTTGCGGATTTTGCATGCATGGGGCTGTCCACTGGGGAGCTGATGATGGGTGTTGTGAGCAATTGGCCGGCTTTTTTTCTGGCGGGATTGATGAGAAGACGCTCTGGCCTTCTGGCTGAAGCGATTCAGTGTATTCATCTGCGACGGATTTTGAAGCTGAAGACAAACGATTGTCCTCTCTTGTTGCAAAAGCCGAAGACAAATGATTGTCCTGTCTTGTTGCAAAAGCCGTGGTTGTGAGGGGATGGGTTTCATCATGTCTGTTTTTGTTTTGCTTCCCCTGTTTAAAGTTAACACTCTTCTCGTCCTCCCTCAGCCTTTCCTTCTCCATTCTTCATGGTCTTTTCTTCTCTTCTGGCTAAGGTCACTCACTGGCAAAGCCCGAACTTTTTTGCCTATTTCCCTGGCAACACCTCGTACCCAGCCATTCTTGCAGACATGCTGTCGGATGCCCTCGGGACCATTGGATTCAGTTGGGTAAGCATGCAGGCTGGTCATCTGTCAGGGCTAAAGAAACGTATAGCTGAATGTGGAGATTTGAGTCACATGCAATAATATTCCGGCCACCATGGTCTTCTGTGGTGTCTGTTGTGGATTTTTAGAGGCAACTTCCAAGATTTTCATGGTCTTTGTATCTGCTCTTCTCACCTGCTCCTTCTCTCTCCACCTCCCTCTCTCCCGTTGTCTCTCCCTCTCTCCCTCTCTCTCTCTCTCTCTCTCTCTCTCTCTCTCTCTCTCTCTCTCTCTCTCTCTCTCTCTCT
>JAOWAR010018471.1:0-13757 GCA_028571005.1 Clathrina lutea
AGTTGATAGCATGCCTCCGCAGCTAGATATTCAGTGTTGTACCCTGCCGCCCCTTGCGGTCAACACTTCACCTCTGATGTCAACAAACGTTGCATGCAACCCTGGCAAACATCTGCGTGCCAAATGGCTGCGCGGCGAGCGTCGTACTGAGAGGTGCACACATGATTTCACGGACGCGCAGTTCCCGGATCGTAAAGTTCGCAGTGGCCAGCCAAACAACTCGATATGTATACCCACACATTTACCCATACTTATACCCATTACATGTATAATACATATACCCATCTACATACCCACACATATACCCACACATATACTCACGCATATATCCATACATATGCTCATACATAAACCCATACATATACCCACACATACACCCATACATATACCCATACATATACCCATACATATGTACTATCCTGGCCAAAAAACCATTACATTAGTCTATTCATGAAAACCTGTACACTGTTCATACCATGTGATATGGATGAATCAAGTTTGATTCACTCAACAGCTAGGGCATGGCGTATAGACCTACTGGTACGAGCAAGTTGTCACTCACCTGTGCTTGGACGTAATGATTATAGTTGAATTCAGACGATATCACATGATCATGGGAGCACTGTGTGAATTTTATCCAAAAACTAAGGCAGCGTTTTTTGGCCAGGGTGGTACATACATAAATATATACGTACAGAAACGACCAGGAGGGGCTTGCTCAGGCTTACTCCAATTATGCTAAGGACATGCATCACATTGGTGCCTTTGTGTGATCGATTGCACATCTTTCGCCCACACTGTTACGCTGTCCTGAGACCGTTGCAGGCGAAACTCTTCATAAACAAGAAACACCATACGCGTTGTTGGTGACAAGGCCAATCAGCTCATCAGTGGCCTCACATGAACAACTCGGAAAACAAAACCGATGACATGTATGTGGAAATACAAGGTGAGTGTAATAGTGCAAAAAGGAAAAGATGTGTGGGAGAAGAGTGTGCAAGAGCAAAATTTGAGAAAGTGAGATCATATGCGCTAAATAGTTGGAAGTGAGTGCACATGAGTAATTAAACTGAGTGCGTGAACTGTGGTGTATGTGGGTGTGAGCTGTGGTGTATGTGAGTGTGAACTGTGGTGTATGTGGGTGTGAACTGTGGTGTATGTGGGTGTGAGCAATATAATTGCTAAGGGAACAAGTCATGACATGTAACAAATATTGTTTATATAACTCTGGCTTAACCGTTTTGATGTACAAGGCTTCTAAAACATGCTGAACAGAAGCATTACGGGCTTTACAAAGAATGACAAATTGGCTCACATCATACTTGTCGAACTCTTCACGCAGTTTCTGCACAAGAACAGGAAGTCTGTGTAGACTTCGCTGCTTGATCTTTCTCTCACATCTACTGTACTCTTACTTGTTATCAGCACCCATTCAATATCATCTACCTATCCCTGATTACTATGGTAGTGGCTAGCGTGGTTGCCATGGTGAGCAACTATGCAGGTGGAAGCTGCTAGTGTTGTCTTTGATTGGCAATTACCCGATCGAGTGACCATGCAAGCGGAAAATTACTACCCAATACCCGATGACCGAAAAATATGCTACCCCTGACAACACTAGTGTGTATGTGTGTGCGTGCGTGTGTGTAAACATGCGCACATTCATGGTTGTGCATATATGCTCAACTACGTGCATGTGGGCGTGTACATGCTTGAGTTCATGCCGCCTTGATGTGTGTACATGTGTACATGCTTGAACTCGTGCATGTGGGTGTGTGTACATGTGTTGGGTCTTTATGTTCGGTCTTCATGCTTGTGAGAGCGTGCGTGTATGCGTGCACCTGAAGTGTGTGCGCTTAAGTGTATGGTGCTAATGATTGTTGCGAATGATTGTTGCATAATAAAGATGTTTTGTATGCTTGTGGTTTTGCACTCCATCTTACCCTCACCTTCTTTTGCTCTTTTTTCTTTTATCATAATGGCGGCCCAAAAGGCTGCCCTTCACCACTGCACTTCAGTTGATTCTTTGCGAGGTTAGTGCAACGCTTGTCTGAAGATTTCACTTGCCACGAGGCAATGGCCATATCTTGTCATGATGTGGTGAGCATGCGAGCAGCTGGTTTCATCAAGCAAGGAAGAATGTTTGTTCATAGCAGAGCAGAGGGTGAGCTGCTAAGTAATCTGAACCAAGATCTTCCTCCATAAATTCTTCTGGCCGCCTCAGGATTACATCACCAACCTTGTCCCTGCTCACACGCATACAAGTTTATAAACTTACGCATGTGTGCATTCACGTTCTGACTTTTGTTGGCTTTTTCAATTATTGAAAGGAGTGAGCCAAAGAAAAAGAAAATTACAGAAAGACTTACAGGAATCTGAGCTTCGGAAGTCCTTTGAACAATGTCTGAGGAAGTCGAATCAGCCGGTTGTCCTGTAGATATCTGTAAGGTGTCAAAGAAAGGTATAGAAGAAAAAAATCGTGAAAATTTGTTGTCTTCCAAAGGTTCCGGTGCAGGCAAAGAACATGCGGTTCAAGAATTGCAATGCCTCAGCAATGTTGCATTCTACAATTGTTTGACTCTGATGGATTTTAAATTCAGTGAATTATGTCTAAGATGAAAATTTACACCATTGATGATGAAAGGAAGTTAATCGTCTCTGATCGTGAATAGAACAAGCAGTAAGTGGACCACTCATAACTGAAGATTGTTTTCTCCTTGAAGCAAGCAGTGGCTTGTACACTTCTTATTGCCACCATCAGTCCTGTAGGGACTGCAGGTGGTTCAACGGCCGATAACTGATAAGCGCATGTTGTGGATGCAATTATCTGTTGGTTACAGGTCAGGGCGTGAGCGAGGCTTGTACAGATCGGGGAAGGGGGAGGGACGGCAGTGATTCCAGGCTCAAGCCACTCAATACAAACATGTCCACACAGCGCGCAATTGACTGTGTCGTAAATTGTTGGTACTTGGAAAGTTTGGGATGGGGATGATGTTGACTTGATGCTTTAAGCCAGATTTATTGGACAAGTCAGTGGGCAGGAACACTTCAGCTAAGGCACGACACAAGTCTTGCAATAGAAGCCCCGGCGCCAGACTGAGCTCTCAAGCTTGGAACACAGAATGACCTAACGGTCAGTAATCTTAAAAGAAAGTGTAACCTATATTTCCTATCCTGCCAAAAGAAGAAACTTTCACAGGGCATAGCTAAAGGCAGGATATTACTTACAGGATCATCAAGTTCGGAAGACCTTGAAAAGCGTCTGCCGGGAGTGTCCAGTACATGTTATTTTGTAAAAATCTGTTGAAGCACAACAAGCAGAGCACTGCGGGTCAAGCCTCTACAGTTTTCACACATACATATACACTTACCCAAGTATCCACAAACACACGTACACGTGCGCACACACAAAAACTCCACTGCTGAAGCAACAAGGTGGGGCATGCTCTGGATTGCCCAAATAAAGCCGCGTGCAACAATTGGGCATGGGAAGCCATCTTTTTTTCCCCGACAAGAACACCGCCCCCAAGTCCAATCACCACCCTTGTTAGCTTTGCATAATTTTTAAGGATTTACTTTCAAAATGGTGTTGACCCACCGATCGCGACCCCTGAAGCTGAAATCGAATAATTATCTTACTTGCTCTTGGTCCGAGTGGGACTCAAATCTGTGGCACCAAATGGCCTAGTCGCCAGGAGTTACCCGAAATATCTACTTCACCATCCCATCATCCTCAGTGGACATTTCGGTTGACTCCTAGCGCCTGGCTACTTGGTGATTTGGTGTTGGAGGTTTGAGGCTCGTTGAGACGGACAAAGATCAAGAGCAAATTAAGGAAAACTTCTTTTCAGTTTCCTAGGATTTCAAGGGATTGCACAACTATTTTCCTTGTAAGAACACTGCTACGCTACTATTTTCCTTGCAAGAATACTGCTGAGCAATATTCGTTTTGCTTATGGAGGTTGTATAGAGTAGCCAAAGGGAAGAAACACACTGTACACTCATGTTAACTTACAGGTCCCTTAGTGCAGTGAAGTTGGCAAATGTCTGATTGGCCAGTGGTAGGAAGGTCTTGTGTAGGTCGCTGTAGGTGGAGACCGAGAGAATAATTGTTCACACCAGGAATTTGATCCTGTATTTTCACAAAAAAAAAAGACAAAAAGAAAAGACAAACGAAGGACACTCTGAAATTAACCTACAGCTGGACCGTCGTGTTCAGGATAGTTGAGTTCTTTGTGATGCATTCCGGTATGGTTGAAATCACATGGCCATTGCAGTTAACCGTTGTCTCCTCACTCGGTTGTGAGATCGTCGCAGTGCAGACACAAGTTTGCCCGGTGATCGGGTTAAGGGCGTAAATCACCAGCAAGGCGCATGTGCAGAGTGCCCTCATCACGCTTATCAGTTAGCCCTTGAGCCTCCTGCTTCGCAAGCGCTTGCACGTGCACGCTGACAAGATTGATCCTTGACTTATGATGACTCACTCAGCTTCTGAAAGAAATACACAGCATTGCACAATCAGAATTCTTGTTCATATCCTGATTGCAAGCACAACACTCGAGTCTTGTGCCACTATAAAACACATCGCGGGGAAAATTGGTGAAAAATCTCTTTCCACGCACAGTCACAAGAAAGAATGGGAAATTTGGCTTCACACCTCATCCAGGCCAAGGCCTGAAAGATATCTCTCGGAATTGTACGGGCGTTGCAAGAATTGGACGTCAAGAGAAAACTGACCCTTTTCTGACAAGAATTTCAGCTGAAGAAGGAAGCTAGCATTTTAGGTGCTTGATTTAAGAACATTCGATGCAGCTCAGCTCTGTGGAGAACTGGGATTCAAACGTTTTACACCATGTTCGCCTAGCAGACGAGAGTCACCTTCACTGCCCGCGACACTAACGTTGTATGTGCTAACATTGCGGGGTTGGTGCTTCCCGCTACCATCTTCGGTCCGTGGTCTCCCAGGTGCATGAAATATTTTAACTTAAAACTGTGCCATTTCCCATCTTTGCGAGGATGACGTTACGGTGTGGCAGACAGTGAAGGTGACTCTCATCCACTAGGTGATGCGGTGCCGCATGTCCGAGTTGCAGCACGAAGTATACGAGCTTCATCAATTGTTATTCATTCGATCGATTTCTTCCACGTGGTCGCAGCTCTTCCTATAAACGGTTATGTATTGCAAAGTTCAGCATTTTGTCACAATTAAGGTGCTCTCGGTCGCAACCTTTTTGTCAAAATCAGGGAGGCATACTGCTGAGAACAGCTGCCATGAATTATTGTTAGGATTGAACTGAAGTGTTTTTCGATCACTTCTAATCAGTAGGTGGAAGAGAAGGAAAGAGTTCTAGATATTTCGCCCTTTGGGCTTCAGCTCTAGACCAGGAACGCAAAAGATGAAAACCCTGTAGCAGAAAGATGACACACTGTAGCAGAAAGATGACACACTGCAGAAGAAAGATGACACACTGTAGCAGAAAGATGACACACTGTATAAAAGAAGGTTATGACCATGACAGGAAGAAGAGATGTGATCACACGGGGAAAATCTGAAGCTTGAAGAAAATTCGATAATCGCTTATCCTCCGTGCCAAGGCAGGCTCTCCAACCTGCCGCACCTGATCGCCTAGCAGACTCCAGGTCTCGAGATCGGCACGAAGCATGAGCGTTTATTCAACTTGCTTCAATCAGGAGAGGTCGGAAATGGCGTGTGAGGTAGGGTGTCATCCTTCTCTTCACCCTCTAGCTGTCCGTAGCTTCAGTTCGTTCAGGAACAATACTAAGTTCTGAGCATATCAACGAGAGGTTTGCAGGCGTTTCATACGACACAAGGATAAGTTGTTTCACTTACTGAGCAGGGGACTGAGAGATTAGCGATATCAGCCTTAATCTACTAGATGGTGTAGCACGATCAGTCCCAGGAACTGACGGGCGAAGCTGAAGAGGAGATTATTCGGGTTAACGCTGGCAATCTGGACTGTTGCTCTGCAGTTCCAATAACGTCCTTCCAATTCGACTAGGTTTAAAGGCACAGGCAGCTTTTCAGCTGCACTTCTTCCGTATGGAGTTGAGCGACAAAAGCTGCCTTGCCGGCGCCACTTAAGTTAATAAAGCGAGCATCAGTCTTTAGTCTCGACGTTTGACTGTCAGCTTTACTCCATGTAGGCAAATCGTAGCTCTTGCACAGTGTCATAGGATCGTCACGAGCTACGTCGCAGATGCATCACCTTGGCAATGAAGCCGCTTTGGCGTCTAACTTTCTACCCAGCTATTCATTCCTTGTTCGGGTCAGCGGTTCAATATACATGATAATAGGAGCGGCCGGGGACAAGATTCTGGTCAATGATAACTGCGCGATTTTGAGCTTAATTTGTCTTGAGCCTCGAACCCGGTACCCAGGCCCTGTTCCGGCTCCGTAGGCTGGCTGACTTAATGCCAGGATTGCCTTGTTTTTGGTGTCGGGTTAACGACCACACGGAGCCGATTTGTACATTCGTGACGATTTCTCTGTGCATGTGTATCCATCCGGCATCTGATCAAGTCTCATCAGAAAACACCACCCTGAAAAGTTGGCCAAACTTTGTGAAAAAACTACGCTAGTTTCCGAAAATGCAAAAGATGACCACTGATGGGTATTACAGCGCCCATGCCTTTTTATGCTATTCGGAACTTTTTCCAGTGGCTCCGGATGACGTCGACGGACCCCTGCGCCTTGAAACTTGCCAAGGTATGATGGTTTTCCCGATCGATATCGCCTAGCAGGTATTACGTATGTAGCGCAGATCAGGTTGTCCTAGTCATCGATTCGCCAGGTGACATCGAATATTCGATTTCGGGAGACGGACGTCGGCTGTCTGCTCAATTGTTATTTTCCCACATTCTTGTTGTTTCAACGTCCCAACTTCTGCATGCTTTACCCGTTGCGAGAAAAGTCGATGATCGTCATAACGGAAAATCCTTGAAACTAGTTCGAAACAACCAAAAGAAAGGAAGAAAGTAAAAGAACGAGCTTTGGAGCATTGAGCTTCATCAGGTTCTTCGAATCAGTGGTGTGTGCTTGGGTCTATAAGTGGAAGAAGCCGAAAAAGAGGCGTGAATCCAAGAACGACTGCGAGAAGGGATGGTGTGAGAAAACGGAAAGGGGAATATTGTGAGTTGGCAATCACGCAAAATCAAAGGGTACAGGTGCAAGCGAGAACTAGGAACAGCAAAAACGCGAAAGATGAACCGGCAGAGGAAGAATGTCTAATCCCTCAACCCGATAAATTAGGAAACCTGTTGGGCGCAAACGGTCGATCCAGCTGCGTTGTGCTTGTATACTCTCTTTCTTTGAGTTGTTTCGAACTGATAACAATTTTAGAGCAGGCATGCAGTGAAATCTCGAATCGTGATCGGAAAGCGTCAAGAAAAAAGCAACAACTGTACGGAACCTCGAAAAAAAGGCACCTCAAACCCACTAGAACAGATTGTCAATAACACAGAGAAGGACACAGCTTGTATTCCTTAAATTCTGTATCCCTGAGGTTGTAGTCAATGACAATGCACAAGTAAGCATGTACAATGGCGTTTACTCTGGCGTCAGAGCCAGTGTGACCTCTCATTCGTGATATGAAGCTATACAAGAGGAGAAAAGAAACCTGTTTCAACTTGGAGAAAAGGAGTACCGTTTTTTTTTTTGTCGGATCAGCTGCCAGATCAGGGCACTGAAGACCCCAGCATGCCCAACACTATTGCCGCATAAGATCTTCAAGGATGCTTTTCTGATGAGAAATGAGATCAGCTACGTCCTCCTCTTCAAGCTCCTTGCAGATTGCACCTACCATACTGAACAACTTTGAGAGAGTAATGTGAAAGCGGTGCACCCGTCTGGGGCTAAACCTTTGTGGGATTGTTATCAGTGTTGTTGCGAGCTGGTTAGTTAAAAGGCTGAAGGCTGAAGTTGGCAAATGGCCTTTGAGAAACAGCTCTCCAGCTGTTGTTAAGCGGGCAATCCATATAAACAAGTCATCTCTTAATCTTGGCTTAACAGATGGCCGAAGAGAAATCACTGCGAAAATTGTGAGAAGACAGTCACTATTGTTACAGCTAGGTCTTACACTCGCCAAACTTTCGCAAGTTCTCAGAAGCAGATCGTTCCAGGCAATGGCACTTTCCACAGAAACCGTCAGTGCGAAAAATAGTATCTCAGGTATTGCCTTAATTTGAGGATAATGGCATAGGACGTCACCTAGAGCAGCAGCAGCCTTTTGCGCAAGTAATCTCCGTTGACTCCTCGCCATCCTAAACGCCAATACACAAAACCAGGCACAAGCCTTCTCAATGACGCCTAATGGGTGAGAATGATGGAGAAGGAAATCTTGCCACAATCTTATAAGTTCGAAAAGAGCTGACGAAGCCACTTGCCTCAGGTTCTCTTTAGGATCATCCGGCCCAAGAAGATGGAAAGAAAAGTCTAGTATTCCTGATGTAACCAAGGGGTTGGGCATATGGTCAGTGTAATGCTGCATCCAAAATTGAAGAGAGATCAGGCGAACAATTTCCCCCTGATGATATTTCCTTTCATTGAAAAAGTTGAAAGCCAACTTGAAGGTGCAAAAGAATGCAGCCCTGACAGCAGCATCCCTCAGTATTAAGGGCCATTTCTGTCGGTGGCGGAGTACCTCAGCGATAAAATTGACAGTCAATTTCTCAGCTGGATTAGTTTCTCCGATCGAGCAAAGTGTTCGCACAAGGTCTCTAGCGATGGTGCACCAAATATTTGATTTGACAGCTCTGGGCTCAGTTGCATTCTTGTCTATTTGTTGGAAAATTGTCTGAGCATCAATACCAAGCTGCACGAGCAGCTGAATAAACTCTTCAAACTTTGAGCGGGCAACAAATTCAGAGAGAGCTGACCGTAGCGTTACCAAACTCTGGTAATCTTCTCCTTCTCCAACAATTGCAACACCATGGAGTTGTTTAAGAAGAGATGTGATTTCACTTTCAGACCTTGGCGGTACTAGCCATGGCCTTTCCTCAATGTCATATCCTTGTGGAAAAATTTCAGATGCTTCTGTCGCTGCCTTGAAATGGAGTAATAGGTTTTCCACTTCTGACACAGTGCTGCAGGCTGTGGGCCTACTAAATTTGAGCGTTTCAATGCAGACACGATAATGATGTTGCCATATTTTCCAATCTTGCAATCGTTTGACATTCATCACATCTTGAAAGTATAGATCCTTTTGGAGGTGCTCTGAGAACGTTGCGATCAAAGAGCTAGCCTGTAGGGAAAGAAGGAGCTGTAATTTTGGATCAGTAACATAAAGAATAGTTTTTTGTGCTTGTTGAACAATATCCAGCAGAATATCTAAGGCTTTGTGCACTTTATGCGAACCCAAGCGGTTTTGAATGGCTTCTTGTATAAGCTCATGCATTGAGAACTGTCCGTCTGATTCCACTGCCAGAAGACCAGCCTCACCTAATTCTCTTTCCCGATCAAGCAGGTCAAAGAAGTCTTCATCAAGCATGTGAGCCAAATGAAATATAAACCACTTCGGAACTTTGCAGGGGAAGAAGGTTAGGAAGGCACTTAGAGCCACTGTTGGCGGTCTGTCTTGTAGACACTCAAATGCACATCCAACAACGTGAAAAAACCCACGAACATGGACAGGTCCGGCAGCTTGCTTGTCTTCCAAACTTCGAATTCTCTCATGAGCCTTCCTTGAAGAAGATCTTTCCAGGCTTTCATCATCTGTGAGCTTCAGAGTTCCCGACAGAATCTGGTAGGCAGCCAGTCTTACAGCCAATGGGTTGTTCTCCATACGGTGTTCAAGATACTTGCCTAAAACCGGCTGTTCAATTTTCCTGCCATTGTCTCTGCTATTGTTCTTCAGAATGCTGCGTGCTAACTGAAGGGAATCCTCGGTATTTAGACCACCGAGCTCCACTATCTTCCAGGGAGGGGTCCACTGTCTGAATTCTTCTGACCAGTTGTTCAGACTGACACTTGTGAATATGATGCAGTGATTATCTTCTGGAAGGAACTGCACTATGTGCTTTGGCTGACGAACATCATCAAACACTAAAAGCTGCGGGTGTGGACAGAGGCTCAAACTTTTCTTAAAAGCTTGTTGAGGTGCTGCTAAATGAGTGCCTACAGTTTGACAGGCCATGCTCATCTGCTGAAGTAAAAACAGGGTTATGTCCTGAAGAAGGCTTTCCTCTGAGCTGCAAAGGAACTGATGTTGTTTTGGATATGCCAAGCGAAGGCGCCAGGAAAGATGGCGAACTAGCTCCGTCTTGCCAATTCCGTGTCTTCCATGAATAAGAACTCGAGCAGGTTTTGGCCTTGGAGTCCCAGATGAGCAAATGTCCTGGCAGTGGGAAATCAAATCGTTAAGAACAGCACCTCGGCCAACAAGTGTGTTCTTCGAAAGAGGAATTCTATGACAAGCGCCTGTGTCTGCCTCCCTCAAGTCCGCTCTCACAGGCACGCACATGTCCTTTGGTTTACCGTTCTTTCCCAGCAGACCAAGCGTTGCTGTCAGCTCCAAACAACGCCGTGGTACACAGTCAGACTTTGAAACCCACAGCTGAAGAAGCTTCGTGGCTGATACAAGAACCTCCTTAATTTTAATCTTTGAAGCTGAAAGCCTTTGGCCATGCGCTTGGTTGTTTCTCGCTCTAACAAGTACTGCAATGATCGAGCAGAGCTCTTCAAGGGACATGCGTACGCACAGTTTCGATCTTTCAATATCACTTTGCATGCATTTCTCGAAGGTAGTGAGAAGGCGAGGAAGATCGTTGGTGACGTCGCCTTCGTTAGCTTTGGTCTCTGACTCCATTTCAGCTTGTCGATATGCAGTCAACTCGGGGTTGTTCGTCAACGTTCTCTCAAGAGCTCAAAAGGTCCGCAGGAGAAGAATTTGACAGGCCTGCTCTGCTTGCAAGCTGAACGATACACAGCTTTCTTGCTTGGCGTGAGGACTTTCAACTTGGGTTTCTGTTCCTCTCTCCACCGCTGCTGCTGGCCCTGAATGCCCCGACGAAAATGGGAAATTTAAGAATTGAATATCCTGGAAAAAAACATAAGGAATTCTAGGAATTCACAAAATCGACAGACCAAGTCCCACCTCGTTTCTGTTTTTCAGCCCTAATCTACCTGGTTGTTGCATTTGTTTTTCAGACAATCCAAAGTCCAGTCTTTTAAACGGATCCGGATACTAAGATGTGTTAACATCAGAGCATAACTGTCAGACACTGCAGCTGGTGACGGTCACCAGCTGCTCAGTTCAACCTATGACATGTTGCAAACACGAATGTGTACTAAATGCCGGGCAGGTGAGGGCCATGCAGACGTAGGTATACCTCAAAGGATCACGAGGAAACCGGATTACGAACGACCATATCATAAGTGAAGGAATGACATTTTAGAAGGTTTTCTACAGGCTTGAATGGTGAATGTGACTGAATTAAAGGTTCTATCATTTCCGATGTTCTGAAATCTCTCACGTACCTGCAATTCCTTTTCGTAATCAACGGACAAACAACGATCCGCTGCGCGTTGTACCATCCGTCCTAAGATCGTTAGGCTGTTGGCGCACGAATGTGCTTCAGACGCCGACACTCTAACGCCGTGAAAAAGCCAGTTGCGAAAACTGACGATGCGGTCGACACTCTGTGTCAAACTTTGCAGACGGGCTGACCGATGCTCTCGCCTTCTCCCGCTCACGTCCGCAAACGCATCCACGAACACATCGTCCATTTGGGTCCGCAGAACGGTGCATACTACGTACATGTCCCAGGAGTGCTCCGCTGTACAGAATGGACGTATTCGCCTACCCAGGCCCGAGCGAGATTGTTCCAGCCACAACTCAGGTCCGTAGTGTGTCTTGAGAACGTCTTTTACGCACTTCGTGAGAGACACGGCTGCTTCACTGAACAATCTACCCATGAGAGCGAAGACGACTTCTTCCTCCGACGCAGCAAATCCTTCTTTTTCACGAGCGGTGGCTTCGCCATGATTGCATGGCATGGTGAATCCGCTTTGGGGTAACGTTGTTGTTGTTTCCGTTAAACTGATCAAAGTAACCTCCCTGTCGCAAAGCGCAAGTTTTGCGATTCTTCCAAAGCTTCAATCGCATGGCATATTGCCACCAGCTGCTAATTCGCCGGTACATAAATCTTCCCCTCTCCGCTAATGACGTCCAATAAGGTGGTTTTTTGTTTCGTTTTTATATGCGATAGAGTAAGCAGAACCCTTCAGCTTCAAGGCTGAACGGCTTAAAAGATACTGTAGAGGTCCTTAGCTGACTGTGGAAAATGGAAGTCCAAAAACACACGTGAGAATAGCCCTACCAGCAAGATTGAAAATCAATCTCTCAATTCTGTTATGGCCGGGGAAGGGAAGGGTCGTCAGTTAGCCAGGTAATTTAGGTATGACACAATTCTGCCAGATGTTCAAATTTTCGCCGAACCCGTTCACGATCATTTCTTTACACGCGTGCCGGCTGCCCGGCCACCGTATGTATCCGTCAAGGTTTGGAGGACATCGATGACCATGACCTGACATAACGTCCGATCAGTTTTAATGCCAGCAAATTTAAATTTTCTAGGGTTGGAAAACGAAACGTATGGGACGGTGACACCAGCAAAAATTCAGTGGAACATTAGTCGGATCCGGAGTGCAGTGGTATCGACGCGAGTTTCGATGCGCGATTACGCGGTGATCAAACATTTGTGGCTTGCAGTTGTACCATGGCCATCATGGCCATGGGTTGTCATATCATAATCGATATCTCTTGCTCGACCATATCCATGATATCTACACGGCCGGTCGGACCGCTAGCGATTGTATCGATTCGATCGCATTTTGCGCCGCGCAGCGCAGCTGCGCTTGCGTGATCATGATCGAAAAAGATAGTCGAGTGCTTGCTCCGATCCAGGTGTCACAAGCCGCGTTGTATACCACGTTGCTCCTTTACTGTGACTTCCATGATGCATGTATATAGAGTAAACTTATCTTTGCTCAAGCTGATTCGCCACAGACGATCACGATGTCTTTTCTTGCTTTGGCCGATGCCGATAGCTGGCTGTAGGACGACTCTTTCCCATAGAAACAGCACGGGCAGGATTCTACAGTAACGAGACGACCTCCGGATATTCGCATCTGGCTGCCGCGTTTCTGATAGTCTTATAGCGCTGTGTGATTACCTCTACCGTTGCTCTACCGAACGAACCTTACCAGGTATGGCCTGTTAAAGCTGTAGAGTTTCCTCTTCAAGGCCTAAATACGAACAGATCTTGTAACTCAGCCTGGTTTTCCCGCGCGTTCTTCTTGATAAATCCCTCGGGTTGACACTCCAGCTCCTCAGCTTGCACATTCCCTTCCCACTGTCTGTCCTGGCTCTGGGCTTATCCAAAAACGAAGATGTCCAGTGACCTGTAGTCGTTCACGTATCACCCCGCCACCACCAGCAGGCGTCAACACATGAATGCAGGCTTCACGAACGTTATGTGGATCAGAGGAGGCTGATCAGAGGCTGTTTAGGACGGCCCGAGGCATAGTAAAGACTATTAGCGCCAAACCCGGCTCACGCCCCGTACTTTCTCTTCGGCCAGTCGCTGTTAATTTTAGGGTCATAATAAAAAAGTTCAATTCTCTTCTTTTTTTTTTTTTTTCGCTTTTCTCTTGTGTGCAGACTTTGAATATGTCGGAATATTCCGCCATAGCCGCAGGACACCTGGCCGATCAACTCTCCGTCGCGCATTATAAACGA
>JAOWAR010018582.1:0-13757 GCA_028571005.1 Clathrina lutea
GGGGGGGGGTGACGAGAAACACAGATATCACCAGTCGTAGCCTAATAGCATTTCACCAGTCTTCACACGGCTTTTAGCGAAGCGCAAGTAAAAGAAGCTTAAACTCAGAATGACCACGATGACTCGCAACCTTACTTTCTGGCTTCGCTTTACAGTTTCTGATTAACAACTGCTTCGTCTAGCTAAAATCCAGAACGATTATTCCCTGGAGAATTTCACAGCCGGCATTTTTGGTCAATTTTCATTTTCCAGCCGGCAGCAACTCTTTCCAGCCAACAAATTGCCGGCTTTGCCGGCTCTAGTTAGAACTATGCTCTTTCTTGACACGAAAGTGACAGCACCGATTACATGCAATCAGCAACGGTGATACTTACACACGCATATCATGGCCAGGCACCAGGCGATCAGTAGGAACCGGCCGGACCAACCTGGAGGTGTGACCATCGAGAAGAAGTTTACTCCACTCAGTTGATTCGCGAATCGCGCTCTCGCTAGATTCTGCTGATCTGGCTGATTTGTAGAGAAATTGTCCAAGAGGCAGCCCGTCGCCGGGTTATGGATTACCCATGTCGATCAGCTGTCAAGACAGGTAAACACAATTTAGCGAAATAATACACCGAAGACGTCGCTGCGCAAATGCGACTTTTCTTTCCTTTCGGGGCTGTCTTAAAGTTTCTTGGTATATACATGTATGCCTCAAGGTCGACGCTTCCTAGCTCTGGGGAAGTTTGTCCAAGCAGTGCCCAAAGGTCCATAATTGTTGTAAGATGATCCCCTTGCGCACTCGTGGCTAGTCGCAGTACTTCTCATGCTCTCAAGTTTCTCCCGTTCCACGTGACGGATCACTCACCTCTTTCAACAGTCAAGAGAAAATATTTGTATGGGGGATGGAGCGAGTAAGGTACATGTAAGTCGCCTAATTGCCCTGGTGGGATTCAGTTGAAACCACCGCCACCGTCAAAGTTCATCTTCGTTCCTCCCTAAACCATGTAAACCGGGAGTTGAAACTTGAATTATTTTGGTGAGAACTTGCTGCAGCTAGCGGCCAGATATTCTGGGTTAGAAAAGTACTTTTCTAAGGAAGTCAACTACCCAGGTAGAGTAACCGGTACGTCAAAGAAAGGGCTGCTACAAATCGGTACAGGGACTAAGGACAACATCTCCTCGGCTCCTCAAAGTTCAATTGAAAAAGAAAGCTCGGCACTTTCTTTCTCTCTTCTTCAAGAGATATCCAGCTGTGCGATCATTGTGAGGGGCTTCATTGGGGTTACGCTCACCCTGCACGTGAACATGTTCCCTTCCTGGTTGAATGGTCGACGAGAGTTGCTCCTGTGTAAACACCAAAAAAGTGGTAATACATGTACGTGGTTCTCGCGCGCATCCTACCCTTTGTTGGTGCTGGGGAATACTCGGCACCCTTCCAAAAAAAGATGCACCTGAGTCAACAGGTGGAGGACGAGGACGCGTCCATCATATTCAACATTGCTCTTCGTATCACCTGGGGTGCAGAGTAGGGCAGCTAGGGTCGGTTTATCGATGAAAGGGGTGCATGGGTCAGGGACAGAGGTAATATTTACATTGTACAATTGAATTCATCGATGTGCTGCGAATGCATGTACGGCCAGCAGTGTAGAAATGTACTCGTTTGCATGCCGCATAGATGTACAAGCAAGATGCCGAGCGCCCGTGATGAGTTTGGAAGTGGTTGCAAGTGGGCTCATTTGCATCACTTGTAAGAGGTGAGAACATGAAGCTCAGGGCAGATTACGCTCAGATTTAACGAAGTTAAACAGAACAGAATTTGGAGAAAAGGCGTCTTGGGCAGCTGTTCAAGTTTCACGCCGGGGCGATATTCAGACACAAGGTAAACATACATGTAATTGAGCAAATTGCCCACCCCCTCCACCGTCACGCACACACCCACACACGCAAGCACGCACACACACAGAAAGGAGATAAATCTGTTGGCGACTGCGACTAAAAAAGAATGTGTAGTGACTGCATGTGGGAGGATAATGCAGTTCGTACGAATATTAGGTTTTGCTCTACCTTGGCAGTACTAGTTTGGCCTGAAAAAGCCCAGGGTAATACTGGTCAAAACAGGTTGTCAACCATGTGGTACATACTGAAGCTGAAGGAGATATTGCAGTAATTATGTATTCCCAGCAAGAAAAAAAAATGGATTAAAATCATTACATGCTGTGTCCGAGGGGAGAGGAAACAGAGCCGGGAATTGGGAAGTATGTGAAATCAGAGAGACGAGTCAGTTTGAATATTCTGCAGTTTCATGCTGCTCACTGATGAAAAACAACTTTTCTGTCCGGGCAAGTGAGAGCAGTCTTAGAAGAGTTGATGGCTGTGTGTTGCGGTTAAATTGTGATCAACAGGTCACAGTAGATGATGGAATGGCGTGAAGCCAAGGAGAGCATTTGTAGGAAGCCTGCTCTGTAAGACAAAGAGAGAGAGAGAGAGATAGGGAGAGGGAGAGAGAGAGAGGGAGGGAGACAGAAAAAGAGAGAGGTGTATAAGCACGCTTGTAATTATGACTGTGAAACACTATCAATTTTCAGTAAATCACACTGTGAGATCTTGTTAATGTATTGAAAAACCTTCTTGACCTTCTTGAATTGTATTCGATAAAATCTCTCTCTTCCTAGGTCACAGCTCGGTAAAATCACGAACGATGTTTCGGCTGACCTGTGCCAGCCTTCTTGAAGGCTGGCACAGCTCAGTCGAAAGGTTGTTAATGTATTGTTGAGCGTGAGAATATCATACAGTCCAACTCCAATGTAAACAAAATATGAAGGGAGGCTCAGTAAATTGGTCCATAGCAAATATTAAGCTTCTACATACATGTAAGGCTATTTTTCACTTCACACGACTGATCCCTTCCGGCTTCCTGCCTGGAAACTGTGGAGACTGAACAAGAAGTAAAAAAGTGCTTTGAGATCAGGCTAGTACAAAACGAATTATGGTTGTTTAAAAACGCAACTTTTCTGAGCAGAGGGTACAAAATTTTTAAAATTTCCCGTGCTTTGTCAATGCAACTGGCGTCAACTTCCACAATCGCATGGTTAGCCCTTGCCACGTACATGTGGTACATACATGCATGGCCACTGGAAGAATGTGAGTGTACCCTGGCCAGGAAATGACCAGGGTATGTTGCGTGTCCTGGTCATACCCTGACATACCCTGGTCAGGGTACGCCGCATACCCTGACCATACCCTGGGTCAGGGTGGTCAGACCATATGCCGTATACTGACCCTGGGTGTACACGTACCCTGAGCTCAGGATACGCCACGTACCCTGGTGTGCCCTGATCAGGGCATGCCATGTACACCAAGTACCCTGGTCAGGATTTGGACAGGATACATCATGTAGATGACATACCCTGGTCAGGGTATGGACAGGATACACCTTGTAGATAACATACCCTGGCCGGGGTATGGACAGGATGCACCATAATATTACAGGCGGCAAACTCTGGTCAGGATACACCATGTAGGTGCCATACCCTGGTCAGGGTTTGGACAGGATGCACCATATAGGCGGCATGCCCTGGTCAGGGTATGGACAGGATACACCAAGTAGGCGACATACCCTGGTCGGGGTATGGACAGGATACACCATGTAGACGACATACTCTGGTCAGGGTATGGACAGCATACTCTGTATAGGCGGCATACCCGGGTCAGCAATCAGCATATGAACAGGATACACCATTTAGGCGACATGCCCAGGTCAGGGTATGGACAGGATACACCATGTAGGTGACATACCCTGGTCAGGTATGGACAGGATACACCATGTAGACGACATGCCCTGGTCAGGGTATGGATAGGATACACCATGTACGTGACATACCCTCGTCAATTATGTACAGAATACACCATGTAGACGACATGCCGTGCTCAGGGTATGGACAGGATGCGCCATGTAGACGACATGCCCTGGTCACGGTATGGACAGCATACACCATGTAGGCGACCTACCCTCAGGATTGACAAGCTATACCGACTGCAAATTGGACACCCATAGCCACTTGTAGTCGTTGACAGCTGCATAATGTGGACAGTTACTGCATAGAATGGATTCATATAAACGCAAGCTTGGGGGTGACATGCCATTTGACCACTCTTTCAGTTCCACCAATTCGAAAGAGCTTCAATTGTTCACAGAGGCTTAACATATAGGGTGTAGAACTCAGATGTCCACTGCATGGCGTAGTTTTTGAAAAGTAGAACGTGTAAATGGGAAAAGAAAAAAAGATCGTAGAAATAAATGTTCTTTTGATAAAGTGTGATCGAAAAGGTAACAGAGTCGACGAAAGTTTCAGAGAAATACAGGGAGAAAGAGGGGGAATGGAGAGGGTGACAGAGAGACATACACGGAGCTAGGGAGAGGAGAGTGAGAGGGAGAGGAGACGCACTTAGAGGTCTAGACAGAGAGATAGAGAGAGGAAGGGGAAGTGGATGAGGGGCAGAGAGGTTGTGAAAAGGGGAAGTGATGGGGACAGAATACTGAATGTGGTGTAGAGAGTAACTGATTATCCTGGAATCGAACAGAAGAGAAAAAACAGTAGAATGAAAAGAATCAAGGCTAGGATTGGTGGGAAACATGGTTCTCTCCTCTGCTACTGTACACATCACCCTGTCTCCTCTCTTCTCTGTTTACACCATGACGCACAACACCAGCCGCAAGTGCAGTGGGTGGCAGGCTTTAATTTCTCTACAGCGCACAAACATCACTGAAAACGAATTGCAACAATTATCGCTGAAAAAAAAATGCTCCCAGGGCCACAACCCGGCTGCCAGGTTAATTCTCAGCCCCAACGCTGACAGGAAAAAACCTCTCGCACGAACAATGAGAGGAAAAAACTGGTTGTGATTACCGTGGGTGGCAGGCTTTGATTGCTCTACAGCACAGAAAAAAAAGCTGGTTAACACGAGCGGATTGCCAGGATACAGCCAGAAAAACAATTTCAAGTAAGTGCAACACAGCAACCCCCCAGCAACGCTCTTTAACAGCCCATGACACTATTTGTTATGTACACCACTTCCATTAATACTACGTGTATGGACAAATGTTAGGCCATCGGGGCGGGCAGAACATGACCAGCTCAATAAAAGAAGACTGCCACACAATGACAGATCATCCACCTCAGTACGTCCTTACATATACTTCGGCGAGCATGCGCACTTCATCACACCCAAGCGCCCTGCCACTGACGTGTCATCCGAGAGCCGAGCGAGCCGCTGCCGGAGAGGACTGCCCTTCTCGCCTCTTGTCGCAAGGTCAGCCGGCGAGAAGGGGTCTTTTTCTCGCAAAGAATTTTCATCTAGACTTCTGTAAAAGACCACATACACAGTTTTCCCAATGTAAAGTGCTCAATACTGAAGATTTTGTTCTGTAGATAAAAAATTGACACCTGCAGTTGCTCACTCTAGGAGATCTTTTATTTGTCGGTTCAAGGGCACCCCTCGATCAGAGAATACCCTTGTAATTCTTTAGCAATAATTTGAATAACGACAAGGAGTCAGGTTGAACATGGAGTAACTCACTTTAAACTTAAGGCTTGCTTGAGAAAGTTAGCGTCCGTTCAGTGAATAACAGTTGTGATGAAAAAGCACATCTGCTTGATGAGAAGAGGAATTATCTGAAGAAGGAAACTGCCTCTGAGGAAAAAAAGAAGTGCGCAGTGAGTTCTAAGTGACAATTACAACATTTCGCGGCATGCGGAACTATTCGTACTTCATAAGTGGCATTTGCGCTGTTCTCTCTTTCGGTTGCTGGTATCTTCATGAAAGTTTGATCGATGTGACCTAAGAACTCTGCTAAACCCAGAAAGCACTCACCATGCACCTCGAGAGTAAAAGACAATCCTGACTATCGATCGATGAATGACAGACGGCCGTGAATCGCAACGGTAATATAAATCGGTAGTTGGGCCGTTCCCTCCGCCCTGTCACGAGTTCCGTTTTCTTTCTTGAGCGGGGGCAAGAGGAACGAAAGTCCTCGGCTTCTAGCTGGGCAATTAGGAAGCCAGCGAGGAAGGCGGAGAATCGTACAACATTGGTTGTGATCGAATTTAAGGTGGACTTTTCCCGTTGCTTGTTCAGTCTTATTCGCTTGCTGGAGGGTGACGCTATTGTGTTCCACAGTTACCTAACCTTCGCCGAGTGCGACGAAGCCGAGGGAAGTGCAGCCGTTGTAGCCTGTGCTAGCGGTCGAGAGAGTTGGACGTAGCGCGTGGCGTCCCTACGTCATCCAGGAGACGAGTGTCGCCTGCACGCAGGTAAGACTTCAAGGGTGGCTAACTGGGGGAGACCTCCTCCCGGCCCCACAAGAGAGCTTCAAACAGATTGGTAGAACCAATTGCCATATCTGCGGTTGTTGGCGATCCGTGCAGAAGCCTTTGATTAGCCTGAGGCCATTGGCTAATGCACGTTAAGCAACTTGGTAACCAACCAACCAACGAACCAACGAACCAACGAACCATATGGAACATTGCGCAGGCTAAGACGCTTCATCAAAACATGAACCACTGCAGCACATTTACACCTCCAAGGAACTACAGGCAGATAATGGAGATTTGGCAATGTGGCCAAATTGGCAGGAGAGGTTAGACCTTGTCGTGTGGTGAAAGTTTACCTTGGTAGTCCAGTCTTCCAAGGTTTCAACAACTGCGTGCACGGCCTAGTTGGATAACTCGGAAACAGCCTTCACTGTGAGCTGGTGGATTTCAGTTAAACGGCTGTATGGGAGAAACGTACTATGAAAATGTCTCTGTGACCAGCGGAGTGTGAAAGATTTACAGTTGAGGAAAGCCCAAAGACTTACTAGCCACTACCGGCACCCACGCTTTGCCCTTTTAACATCGCCATATGAAGATTTGAAACTATCTTCAATCCTTTGTTTTTGCCCGTGCGTACATCTGTTCTGTATCGTTGCCCCCTTGCGTTTGCCTGAGCACCCATGCGCAGCTGACAGAAATGTGGTGCTCGATCAGTTCTGAACTGCTGTTTGCCAGTCAAAAATAAAATTGAATTAAGGCCGGGCCAGTTGGAAGCTCCGGTGAGTAGATCTACGGTAGGTGACAAAAGCAGAGTACACCAAACTGAGCCCTTTGTACTCTGGGACTTCCAAAAAAGGTTATGATTAATGCTGTTACTACATGACACAAATACATGTACATGTTTACGGTAGCACAAATCAGCTGACGCTGCATATTTCTACCTGCATAACAAATATGCGTGAACCGCATTCGATTTACTATTAAAATTAGTGCTGCTGTGTACAACTATGCCAGAGACTTCCTCCGTCCAGGACGTCTGGATGATTATTTCTGGAATGTTCATGACAAGGGGAACAGAAGGGAATTGTTACCGTATCATGACAAGTGATCTTGTAAAACTCTGAAAATACAAGAAGAATTGAAAAAATACAGCCAGTAAACTCTACCTCGATGTTGGGTAATACTGTGCACATTCTATTCATGAAACCTTCAAGTGGCTACCCGTTCCAAGGAGATCCTATCTCTGTGAAAAGTCCACACAGAATGAGACTCGCCACTTTCATCCCCGCTTACGCCAGCAAAGATCAAGTCAGACTGGATGGGACAGAGTGCTCAGAGCATCCCGTCATGGACCGGACAGAAAGTCAACATCTTCACAGCCACCGTGTCACAAGATCGACATATGGCAGTTACCTTTTGGATAGACCTACGCAGACAATAGCCGGCTGGTGTTTTCCAGAGAATGGAGCGTGATGAGCATTAGGTTCTGGGCCTGGTCGACAGTATATGGAGACGAGCAGGGACATGTTGTGACCGTGATTCTGTTGGATGTTGCCAGCCATCAAAGAACAAGAGCAGCCGGAAAATGGATGGGCAAACCGGGAACCTGACCTGGGTATTTCGATTCCCTTTTCACCCATAGGTTTTTTTCTCTCGTTCTTTTTATCTCACTCACAGGAGCTGATAGAAATTTCATTTCGGTTACGGTGATTCCCCCATGTAGGAGCGTTAAGCTGAGCTGCTCACCTTCCTTTGATATTTGAGTGAATTCCTGTTTTAGTTTGGCTGGAGCATCCTGGTGTCTAAACCACCTCTTCCCCGGGCAGCCGGCAAAGGGTCACTCGAGTAGCTAGCGCGGGCTGCCACTCCGTAGGGTTGCAGCAGCCGGAGAGTTCACGTGGCAGAGAGAGAAAAGGAGGCTTAATCTCAGCGGTTAGCGGACTGAGTCGGTAGAGCATTGGAACGTTAATCGAAGTACCGAGTTTGATTCCCAGTTCGCACATCTATTTTTTTTTTTCATTTTCGCTCTTTCGTTTGCGGGAGCTGATAGAGACTTCTTTTCGGTGATTTAGTGTTGATTCCCAATCGAATCTTTTATTCCCATAGACACAAGGGAAGAGAAGATAAATACCAACTACTTGTAGTAGGATGACAGATGAGAGAAAGACAGAAGTAAAGAAAGAAGTGGTTACAATGTCGAGAGAGGCCTACACATTGTAATAACTAATGTCTTTACAGCTGAAGATGGCGGTACACGCCAAAACGTTCTGTACCCTCACTAGATTTAACGTCCCACCACATGACTTTTACATTACATTTTGTCTTCCATTGTGTCTATGTGAAAAAAAGGTTTAATTGTCAAGCATGAGGGTAAAGAAAAGAAAAGTCTTTCAATCTTTTAAAGCTAATGTTAATTGTGTTCAAGTGAACTTGCCTAATTAGGAAATGTAGACTCATCTAACTTCGTTTCTTCAACACGTGCGCTATGGCCTTTATGTGTAGTAAACTGTAGTCTTCTCTTGTTCTTATCCTTATGTCTCCTGTTGGCGTTTCTTTTACTGAAATAAAAGAACAGTTAAAGTAATGGTGAGAGGGATCAAATGTAGATAGTACGTATCGGCTATAGAGTGATCGTATGTAGTGATAACAATGTAATGATAAACCCTGGAAAAATCATAATCAGAACGTCAAAAAGCCACATAAAACATCACTTAAGCAATTTATCGGATGTAATGATGGAGAAGAAAAATCAAACCATTATGTACAAAATACATCAGCTATTAGTGATGGCAATATAGTGTCCATGGAGATAATCACTGCTGCCAGAATTCAGCTAGTGTACTTTGCCGCATTCTTGAAGCAGCTCGACTGCCAAGGTAGGTTTCAATTTTGGTGAGTTGCGAGTGAACAGCAGCATCAGCGTTGCAGGCATACATGGCTGACCTCACAGTATCAATAGCCTGAAGAAGCGCTGCAGAAGATGGAGGCTCCGGGATGTCCTCAGGCACGTCATCTGGATCACCGTCTCCTGCGGTGTTTGGTTCAGGCTGCAGAAATGTCACAATGTCATCAATGCTGTTGGAAAGGGCAATGCAACATGGTTCAGACTAGTTCAAGGCTGCCAACTCTGACCGATTCCCAAATGTCGGCCAACATCACCCTACGAAGCGTGGGGATTTTTCTCGATGTAGGTAAGAATTTCAATCTACTCAGTGGATAAACAAACCTTACTACACTTCGCAGCAGGCTCCATTCCACTCAAGTAATTCGCGCGATGCACAATTTGCGCCACCGCTGATTCAGTGATTGACGTCCGTTTGCACAGCACAGTCGATCCACGTTGTGCGCGTACGCGTATCCTTCATCTGCGCATATCGCTTGTAGTGATGTATCGTGTATAGTGATAAATCGGCAGAAATCATTAGGCCACGCTATAGCCGATACGTACTGTAATTGTAAATGTGTTTCCGTCAACCGAGACTGACGCTTTCTTCTCCTTTGTCAAGTGCCAGTTGATGTGGAAGCTCCATCTCTACATGTTCACTCAAATTATTTTTTCTCCAATCAATTCTCTTTGCAGCCTTGAACTGATCGTAGCGATAATATTTCCTCTTTTGTAGACTACTAGGCGTGCTTAAGACTCCTTCATCTCGGAACGTTTACAGGATACTGGATATTGGAAATCTGTTACCAAAAAGGGATGGTGGTCAGAAGGAAACAGGCTCAAGCCGAGGATTGAGGATATCTTGAAGCAAATTGTAGACCTGCATGTTTAAAAGTGATGACCATACAGCCCCAAACACTAAAATTAGGTGCAGCATCTGATATACATGTACACACTGTCCATCAATCTGATATACACACTGTCCATCAAGCTGAAGATAAGTTTGTATTGCAGAGATGGTGACCGCATGCACCGAGAAAAACGCATTCGATGAAAATTTGCAGATGCTCAAAATCCGTGCCAGACCAGGACTCGAACCTGCGGCACCAAATTGCCTAGCAGATGAGAATCACCTGACTATCCGCTAGGCCATCACATCATCCTCAAAAAGGATGGGCAATGGCACAGTTTCAGGGTCAGGCTATCTCGTCCGGAGCTCCTGTCGCAACTACCACCATCTTCCGGACCGCGGATTCCCGTGTGGACGAGATAGCCTAACCTTGAAACTGCGCCACTTCCCATCCTTTTTGAGGATGATGTGATGGCGTAGCGGATAGTCAGGTGATTCTCGTCTGCTAGGCAATTTGATGACGCAGGTTCAAGTCCCGGTCTTGCACGGATTTTGAGGATCTGAAAATTTTCATCGAATGAAGATAAGACTTAGTTTGCTTGGCATGCACTGCGGTCACACTGCAAATGGGTAGTGAGAAGCAGCCATCTTTCTCGCAAATCTTCAAAGAACTGTGCTTCAAAGAACTTTTTCGGAAGATAAACGTTCTTTGGAGCACCGAGAAAACTTGGCCAGCTTCAAATTCCAGTTGCAGAAACATGTCTCTTTCTGAAGACATTCAGCGATGTGACATGCATTGATGGGGTATTGTGCAGAACATTTCATCCAAAACATGCGACATGATAAGCATGTGTGCAATACCAATGTGTTGAAACATTGAAATTGCGACAAGCGGCGTTTTTACAATACTAATATATTGGGGCATTGAAATTGCCTTCCTGGCTGACATTGCAGGTAGAAGCATGCTCCTCCCTAGTCAAACGCATCTAATGCAACTTCAACACTCCAATCATGGTTGGCACGAGCTTTGCTGACAATGCAGCAAGCGCTACATATTTTAACTGGTCAGAAACCTTTCCTCATTAGGTAATGACAAGAAGAAAAAATTTGTGATCAGGGCCTACTTTGTGCCCTTAGTCCAACTGGTGCCAACTTTCTGGCCGGTGGATGAATTTTGGCGGCTCTAAATTTCAGCCAGGGACCTTTCAACCAGTTCGGCTTGGCCATCAGCCAGTTCCGAAATGGGATGGACCCGGTTCTGGAATAATCACTAATGTGTGAAATGACAAGCATGAAATATGCATGCATCGACACTTACAGTGAGAAACCAAAATGAGGCGTGTAACATACATTGACACCTAAATGCGCAAAGACAGAAAGAGTCTTTATACAAACTCCAACTGCTTACATAACTCTGGTTTCAATGTAGGTATATACATCGGTTCCATAAGCTGTGCAAGGCTGTGGTATTACGAGCACGACACAACACACGAAAAATTGACTGGTTGTCGTTCTCAAGACATTCGGCGTTACCCAGCAAAGGCTGGGCAATGGCGCCGGCTGACCTAGGCTTCTTCTCCTTGCCGGTTTCGGATTTGAGAAGGGATGCTGGGATGTGTTGCCTGATCTGTGTCTATAGCCGCTGTGTGGTCTTGCGAACAACCCGGCTACCGCACCGAAAAGAGGTAAATCACGTTGAATAAACTCTTTTCTTTTTCCAGAAGGAAAGGCCCAGAAGCGGGAACGGAGAAAAGATGAAGGAAAGTCATAGTCAGAGTTGGAATAACCCCAGCCAGAAAAGTTACGGCAGTTGCCCTAAGGAAAGACGACAGTTACACAATGACAGCGTCAGTCCAGCTACAGAATTCAATGTCGTCTTTTTCCAGCGACTCTACACCTAGCAAAGAGGTTTTCCGGAAGATGAAGCCCAGCGTCTACTGGAGTGCCCAGAAAGCGGAAACCTCGCCCAGGGAAATCTTTCAGCCAATCATGAATGTAGTTTTGAAGTTGGAGTCAAGACTTATCAAGTGTTAAAAAAGAGAGGATGATTATTATTACAACCGTTTTGGCATTCTATGCCATCCTCAATTAAACTGACGATGGCGCAGAACGCCGAAACGTTTCTCTTTTCAATCCTTCATGATGAGTCATGAATGCAACTTCACAACGATATTCTAAAAGATTGTTATCAAGCTGAGCTCTCCGGCTACTGAAATCAATCGTCAAGGAACGCTGGGCTATAGCCTGAGCGGGTAGGAGAATTGCCTCGCTTTCCCCAACGTGGGGATCCAACCCTTCCCTGCATCGCTGCTTCAGCTCAAGACGGGTAGTGGCGGCCATACATGTGCCATTACTCATAGTCAGGCCAGCTGCAGGAAATGTAGTTGTACAGAGAAAAATAAAGGAAGCACTCACCGCTTCTTTCAATTTTGCGTCCTCTTCTCGGCCGTCTGAGCAGTATTGTACGACTCTTCAACATTTGCTCCAAGCCAGAGGACTAGTTGGCGTGCATGTGACGTTGCTCGTGAGACTCACTCAAGAGAACCATTAGAGGATTATGATGACGAGAGCCAACAACTAGTCAGCGAGAGGCGGAAAAAGACAAGAGTGTTGGTTCCGTAACGGCAAAGGAGATTCTCAAGTGGACATGACTGAATGTGTGTATGTGTGTGTGTTTGTGTGTCAAGAAGTGTAACATAGCATATTAGCAACGTAGGACCAGAGGGAAAGGTGAAATGCGACTCACGTTGTAAGTCACCAAAACAAAAAGTTACAATAGCAGCAGATGGTTCATCAGTTGAGTGTCATCATCCCGATACAAGAGAAAAAAACCTACAAGTGTGTGTGTGTGTGTGTGTGTGTGTTTGTGTGTGTTTAAGTGTGTTATAAAATTCTGGCCTTGCAACTGGCACGTTGACGAGAGGCGCGCGAAGCTCTGCACCATTTGTCGGCATTTCAATGGGCTTATTGGGGCTGCCATCGTGCTGGCTTGAAATAAAAATCCATCGTGTTAACTATGACGTCACATTTCACCAATAGAGAGGTTCCGCTACGCGTGACATGCGCGACCCCGGAACGTGTGTGACTCACACGTGTTGGAGAACAAAAGCAACGTGCACAGCTGTTCTCTCGTCCCCGGACCCCGTCCGACGCGTCCTGGAAGAAAACGTGTGGCCGAACATCTCTAATAGCTTCAGTGAAGCCTCAGGGTTGGTGTTCTTCAATGTTTCACTTCTTGCTGAGCACTGTCGAGCACTTTTTCTTATAAGCATTAAAACGAGCGCTTAAAGTTTGGGTGATCGCTTGAAGCACTAAATGCCGAAAATGCGAGCACTACCTTCCAGGGCCTAATACTTTCAGTCGCGTACTCCGACCGGTTCGTAGCATGCACGGGACAGGAACTAGGATAAACTCACCGTTGTATCTTTTCGTTGCATCAGCTCATTACGTCGGCTGAAGAGGTATCTGACATCTTCGATGGGCAACGGATTGTTCAACGGGTTGGCTCTCTTGCTGCTGCACTACTCGCTGAAGGTGGACAATGGGGGTGTTCCTCGGGTCCGCTTCGTTTTAATTCAGCCTCGAAGAAAATTACTCCACTTTCTGCTCCACTATCCACCGCTTTCCCAGCGAGGAATAAGGATAAAGCTATCAAACAAATTTCTTTTTTCTCCATTCCCGATTGGTACAGACCGGATTCGAACCTGCGACGAAACGGCGCCTAGCC
>JAOWAR010018693.1:0-13755 GCA_028571005.1 Clathrina lutea
GAAAAGGGCCATATGCTGCTGCTCTTGTATTTTTCTTTGCCTTTTTCCTTTTCTTCGTGTGTCGTGCTCGCCGTTCGCCTAGTCTAGCACCTTTCAGTTTTTCATTTTGACACACACACACACACACACACAGAGTCTCTCTCACATCCTCTCTTCTTTCCTCCCGCCGCTCTTTGCCTACTCTGTTCGGCCCTAGAACCCATTGTCACCCCTTAGTGCCCTATTCTGCCTTGAGATAGGTCCCAAAACAGGTGGGCATAGAAGTGTCAAAGTTTCCGGTCTTTTTTCTTGTATCGGGATGACGGCGCCTCAACTGATGAAGGAAATGATCAAATCAATTTTTCAACAGCGGTCAGCAGTCATTTGTTTTTTTCCTTTCTCTAGCTTTACCTTGACTCTTCAACTTGCTTTGTCTGTACATGCCTGGAAGCCATTCACAGTCATCCTTGCTGCCCTATATTTGGTGGCAGCTGGGCATAGGATTTTTCAGGTTTTACCTAGGGTCTTCTTTATGTGGTGGAATCAGGACAGCGCTTCAACTCGAATGAAGCAGGCCATCTGCTACCCATAGAATCAGTTTAATTTTGCAGATGCTCACTTCTATAGTGCAACTGTCTCAATTTTAAGATCAAACCCAGAACATCTTGAGCCACAGAATGATCTGGTCAAGTTCTTCAAACATACAAACTGTGCAAGACAAACGGAAAGGAGATAAAAGGCAGAGTGCAAGGAGAGTGGGGCGACCACTAATTCAGTCCGAGCATCAGTAGATCAAGAAAAAAAGAGAAATGTTTCCATGACAACATCGTCTTCAGTTTCTTTGCTTCCTGTCTGCTTTGGGAGGGCTAACACGTTTTTCTATTCTCTAACATCGTTTGCCCACCACTTGTGTCTCTAATAAAGCTTCCTCGAGCATTCGTGTGGACGTCTCTAGGAAGTCGTTTGCTTATTGTATCAGCAGATCTACTTGCACATGCAGTGAACCTACTGTACACCTGGAGCACCCATCTTTACTACTCTTCCTTCAGTGGCACTAAAATTCAAGGCTCATGACACCTCTCGACTGACCGCTACGGTTGACCTACTTGGGTACACATCACTCTCACCCAGTGTTTAGCCGAGAGGCGCTGGTAAAAGTTGTACAGAAACCTGATTTGGTTACCTTGGTTACCGATTTGTCCGTCTTCAAGGTGGTGAGAAAGAAAACAAAAATAAAGAACCAAAAGAACCAGTGCTTTGCTAGTTACCGTTGGCAAGGACAAAGTCTTTCTTTTGGGAAGAACAAAAACAAAATGTTCAGAAGCCCTTTTCATATGAAAACATACTGATGCTATGTACATCATTATATAAGAATTGCCAGCTATGCGTGGAGACATGACAATTGCAGTTAATGACATCATAAATCGATTCTTTCTCCTGGCACACCCTCTTTGAGGGTTGGCTGTATCACTATGTCATTTATTCGCAAGAGTGTGATACAAGAACGATGGCCGCGCCAGCGCTTGTATCGTTTTCTCTTCTTTTTTTTGAAAGAGACAACTTTGTTAGTCTTGGTTTGCTCGATGACAGTGGCCCGAACCCGAACCAAGTCCCGTCGCAGTACTGGGGTTCCAATTAGCGTAAAGTCACTTGCACCGACCAGCAGCACTTTGTTCAAGTAAATCTCCGATCCAGGATCGCAAAAAAGCTTGTCCGTTATGATGATGTCGCCCTTGGTGACTTTATACTGCCTGGCTGCAACGTGCACAACACCAAAAAGACGGCCTGTCGTGCCCTTCGAAATCATTTCGTTGACCAAAGAAACTTTCGATGTGTTAGGCTTTTCTGGAGGCAAAATTTCACTCTCGTCAATGACCGAAGAGTAATCTTCACCGTCAAATCCACCGCTGAACTGTTCCTCCCCCCGATTATCTGGTTCAATCGTGACAGAAAGCGGGCGTTGAAAAAGGGCAGGCCTCCAACCACAAACACTGCTTTGATGAACAAGATCCGGTAATAAACGACCAGAGCTTGGACGAAGCCGAGCAAATACAGCCCGAAGAGCGGGTACCAGGCAGGAAGCCATTCTCTCTCCCGTTCACCAAGCTTGATGATCTAACACATCGTCTCTGACACAAAGTCAAATGCAGTTTCCTCCGCTCCCCTCTCGTTCAGCGATGGAGCTCCGCTCAGCTAGCAGTCGCAGATACCAGACATAGGGATACGACACTTCCACAGATATCCACGACCGGCGGTGAAAACCCGCTGAAAGAAACATCCAAATTAACAAAAAAAAGTAGAGCACAAGACAAAGTGGGCACCGCGAGCCACCGCGCTGATCCCTTTGAACATGTTGAAGCCGCTGGAGCTGGAGGTCTCAGGGTCACCATGGTCACAGGCCAGGCCTACCAGTTTGCTTCGATCGCCATATTGTTGGTCAAGAAAATGGCGACACAGGTTGACTCGCGATCGAGCCGGCGCGGCAAGAAAAACCGCCGTTTTCATCATGTACTGACCAGATCTCCGGTTGGTATCGTTTGCAACGCCGGCGGACGCTGCTTCGGTGATCGATCACAACGTCGGACCACAGTACTTGACTTTCACAGCGTCTGTCGAACAATTCGATCAGTTCGAAGCAATCCCTGCAGGCTACTACCTACCTCTCTGTCGGGTTTCTGACGGATCTGTTGTCGATCCCCTGCTGTCTGATCTTCGCGCCGTGCTTTGGCTTTGACATCTATGTTCACTGCCGGGCATTTCACGATGCCTCATCGCTGAACCAGCTTTCTGCTCACGATGCTTGAAGCTGTTGGGCAGCTTGTTTGCCTTCTTACATAATGCCGTTCTTTCGCAAAGGAGAAGACAGGAAAAGTAAAGAAGTAAAGCGACCACGAAGAGAAGGCTCTGTTCCTCCGCCAGAACAACCGAAGCCAACTCTTTCACCTCCTGCCGCTGGCGGATCGTCTGGGCATCCTCACCGTGAGCTCGCGTTTCATGTTCAACTTGCGCATGGGAGTCCAACGAAGAAAGTCAAGGACTTCCGGAATGCCAGGGAGCTATATCAACGCATTGCCACGGAGTTTAAAATCTCTCCGGCCGAGGTGAGATTCAGGCCAATGTGGTGTGTTTGTTTCTAATTTCCCGTCCTTGTAAGCCTTTGAGCATTCCGCTGTGTGGACAGCCGCATGGCACTGTGCTGTCGTCCAATAAAAGCTTCCATTCTCCGTGATGTATCATCCGCAGTACAATAGCTTCGTTCCTGCCACAGTATCGGTAGTCGGTCGCACTATTCTAATCAGCTGAGATTCATGCTTTTTTCTGTTTTCTTTCTGTTCGGATACCTCTTAAATTTACGTCAGTGTCTGTGCTATCCTAGGCTGTATTGTCGTGCAATGTTTTAGAAGGCGTTCATTCTTGTGAGAGCTCTTGACCTCAACAATATTTTTGATACTCTTTACGTGTTTTCCTTCTGCTCCTCAAAACTTACTGGGCTTCCTTTAGATGTGGCTGGGTGAAACGGTGCCGTGTATTTCTTACTATCCCTTGGGCAATACCCTATTCCCTGGGAGAATTGGATGAGTTTAGCTTCCCAAGTAGTCCAACAAAATTCAATGGTGAAGCGTACCATGAATGACATGCAACAACTCAAAAGTTATGTCATTGACATTCCAGATGAAGGGTAAGTCCCTTTATTATCTCATTGCTGTTTTTTGCTTCTCATAGGTTGTTCTCTTTGCTCTTAGTCGCTTATTTTGAGGTGCTCACATCAGAACTGTGATGAAGCCTCCTAGTTGGTCCAAGTAGAGAATCAGATGCCTCTCACAGACTTATCTCTTTGTGAGTGTGCTTGAGCAGAAGTGCCTTGGTTGCTTCGGTAGTTTAATCCCATGACAACGTGACAATACTCATTGATCCATTGATGTGCTGGCCTACACCCATAGACCTGTGCCATTGTACGTAATGACATGCACTACATCATAATGGGAAGAGAATCAATCAAATGCACTTGCCGTAGTCTGCCTGGCCTGGATGAGAATTTTGATGTTGAGACTGCTGCTTCTTGAATTTGATGGGATATGGCTTGGGAAAGATCTTTTATATCTCCACCTACTTGTAACTTGTCCCTGGTGATACTAGCGTGCTCCCTGGCTTGGCTTACCATCCCATTGTTTAGCTTTGAACTAGAGAAACATGATCAGAATGATCAGAACTTTCAGTTTCGTTATGATCAGAATGACGTATAGTTCTTTTGACAGTCACATCACCCTTATTGCCGTGCCCCATATAGTGAGATCACCTTAGCCAGTGATATGGTTTGTTTGTTTGGTTAGAAATACATGTTGTCCTTGTAAGTAAGTACACCATACAGTTGTGAAGTGACAAGAAGTACTGAAGAGTGAAGAGGCCTTGCTTCTCAGCATTGTTTGTAGGGATTGCCTGCTGCAAGGCTTCCCTTTGTAACCTCCCCCCCCCCCCCCTAACAACAACAATACCGCACATAGGGCCGATTTCAGGTGAATATGAACCCTATTGGCCGCTCAAAATAAAATGGCGCCTGCTGGCGTCGATCTTCGCGCCGGTCTTGTACTGCTTCTTCCTCGTCAAACTCGTCCCTTTTGCCATGGAATCTTTTTGTCAGCTATCCTAGATTGAAGCTTGAGGAGCTGGCTTTGCGTGTAGCGCCTTCGAAGTCTGCAAACCGCGGCAAATCGAGGGCATCTTCGGCGATCTTTCCTATCGCGAGTACCGTCAAGATGACGACAAGTCTCCCCGTCAAAGCGCTGCTAAGGCTTCTCTAGAAAACCTTTCGGCAAGCAGGTATCAAACTTCTTCTTTGAGCCATTTCTGAGCGAGAAACGCGACTTTGAAAAATCTTCTGTAGGAGATCACGTTCACCTGAAATCGGTCCTATGTGCGGTTTTGTTCTAAATCTCCCCTCCCTTTTTTTTTTTACTCACTGCCACGCCCTTTTCCGTAGAAAGCCGGTCGAAGACCCACAATCGTTTCTTTTGAGAAAATGGATAAGACACCGGCGGGGAACGAGGCTACGCAGCGCTTCTTTGCCTTTTGGCTAAGGTCAGGTTCACTTTGGTGGGCCGAGGAGCCTCGTCTTCGGACGCATTGCGGTTCTGAGCGATTTCCCCCTGTTTTTACCAGGGGTTCTCTTTCCGAGGGACTCCCTCTTCAGGTAGGCTTATCGGTATACGAGCATTGGCCAATTTCCTCCCGGCAAGCGGCGCCGGTGTCCAGAGCGATTCTGATGGTCTAAACCCACTAAAAAGTAAGCAGTAGTCAGTGAGCAGTTATCATCGTAGTGGCAAATCTTATCCCCGTATGCATGGTATAGCTGTAAAAAAAAAATTCTTGCTCAGAACTGACAGTATGAACTTTATCATGACAAAACATTTTAGAATATAAGAGTTTTTTCACAATCTTGCAATAAGGATGACGTTCTGGACAACTAACTTTCATAAAAGCGGAAGTGACAGCAAAGTAGTCGAACAGTTACCTCTCTTCAAATTACCTTGGGAAGTGACTCGCTAATTCCCACTTTTAATAGAATAATCTTCTCTCGGCGACAGCAATACTGGAAATACTCTAATTCACATTGTCAAAGAGTCTTAAACAGAGGAATAGCGATTACAGAATAGCACGAGGCCTACGGTATCCTCATTATCCACTATAAGTAACATTTGGGGGATACGGAGAGATCCATGAGTCTCAAGGAAAGTAACATTGCCACAAGGCAGGTCGTTATTGACCTCACGAGAGACATACGCAATTCACAAACCGGAAAGTTGCACCAGCTGATTAATTATCAATAAAAAAAATATAAAAAATTGCCTCCTCCACCATGCTCTTTATATGACCCTTGTCCGCCAAGTGAGATACAATCTCCTCTGAATAAAAGAATATGGTGCAATGCTGACAGAAGAATAATGCCGGCGACCACATCTGTAGTTATCTGTCATCATCTGTGGTCACCGGACCAGCTTCGCAGTCCAGGCACTCCATGTCTGAAAGAGAGCATACCATGAGAAGACGCTTCTTTGAACGGTGTAGGTCGAAGACCAAAGTTGCAAGGGAAGCAGCAGGAAGATTCCAAGGCGAAGCTTTGATTGTAGTTTGATTCTGAAATTTTCAAGGGAAATTTGCTGGCGTTATACTTGTCAGTTTGTCAAGCGTTTATTGGTACGAGTCGTACTAATTTTGGATAACAATAAAGATGGTTTTCTAACCCTAGCAATCTTGCAATAAGGAGGATGTTCTGGACAACTGAATTTCATAAAGCAGAAGCAATATCAAAGTACAGTTAAAGACACTGAAGATGACGTTACCTTTCTTCAATCAATGGCTCGCAATTCACAATTTTAATATAATGAAATCTGCTCTCGGTGATAGCAATACTGAAAATGCCCTACTAACGGCTCATTGAAACAGGAATAGCGATCTACAGGATAGTATGAGGACTATGATATCCTCGTTATCGGCTATAAGAAACGTTTTGGGGGATTCTTCAACGGAAGATTCACTCATTTACAATGTCAAGTGGAAAAGAGAGCAATCTTCATACACGACAGGCTGTTATTTGACCTCGTGAGGGACATAAGCAATTCGCAAAATGGAACGTGTCGCTGGCTAAGTGGATCTACGGCTCCTCGCTCATCAGAGGGAACACAAGGAGATCTCTACCTGAACACGAGCAGTCTGCATCTATATAAGAGGACCTTCTGTTTGGGTTTGGTTTGCAAAATTGAATGCATTAAGTTAGCATTAGTTTTCCCAAACACCAACCCCTCTGCAAGACCCACATCCCGCAATCCCTTCCACAACAGACCAAGGTGATAATTAGAAGAACTTATTTAAGAAATTTATCACTTTAATAAGAGGCATAAGCACGTGCTCTTGTTACAATAATCGGCACGGGGAATTAAACCCTGGGTCTTGGTGACGATGTGGTTCAAATGGATCTCATCGGTCAAGTAAACGATGAGATCCGCCACGTCAAGGAACACATGGCAATGCTTGCAAAAGAAGCGAGAGTGTCTCGATCGCGTGCCGGCACTCATGTCGCCTGCCTTGATGTGGAATGAGCGTTTCGGTCATCCCACCGCTGTATAAGATATAACTCTTATGCACTCCATGTCTGGAAGAAACAAACACACAATGAACGTGAAGATTAAGCCAAAAACTCTATACTTCTTGAAGTAGCAGCAGACGAAGTTTCAATAGACAATAGCAGGGAAGACTTGGTTGTCATTCGAATCTGAACTTTTTCAGGGCAAATCCCTCCTGGTTTTATACCTTTCGAAATATATCGAGCGCGGGAACTTGAATTTTCCTGATAGAGCTGAAAGAGACTGTCCTGTGAAATACAAACTTCCGCTATAGACTCTCTAACTGAATTTGTATTACGGTTTAAATTTAGAAGAGACGAGCTGATTGCATTTGTGACTGATTGGCGGTTTATGAATTCAGGATGGTCTCTGAAGAAGCGATTATAAATCTTTCATTTTTAGAGATTTTTGTAACGCTCACAGGCGAACTTTCATAATGAGGTATTTCATTCAATACCTGTTTGACAAGGCTAAAAAATTTGTGATAATTATTAGCGCCGTTGCGTTGATTCAGGAGCAGTACTTAACACTTCCGAACACTTTTGCCTTTCCTAAGAATAAATTCTGGTTTACTTCTCATGTACTTTAGAAGTGGTAAGCGCTTTACTTTTGAAATATGAAAATAAATTGTCCGGTCCCCTAACTGCTCGATTCGATAAGGCAGTTTGTTTCTAAATCGGATGATTCAATGATTCATACTTAACTAGAGGAGAAATATTTCATTAAACGCAGATAATTTCGTTGGATTTATCGCAGTTTAATACACAAATTTATCGAAGTTAACCCTAAACAGGACTCAATAAAATGAGCAAAGTAGCCAAACACAACAACTTGAAAGCAATTTTGTATGAATAACTGTTCCACAAAAATCAGGAATGACAAAGCAATTTCTCACAGCATTAGATCTCATAGCTGGGGGTAACAGTTGTTTTTGTGCAATCGAAAAAAAGCCTTGTGAAGATAAAGTTCACCTTGAGAAGATAGAGGTCCACGAGTTCGTTGTTCCGTGAGCGTTCATCAACAACCTCTCTCAGTTCTTGTTCAAACAGGTTGCCACTGCTACTTCCTCGTCTCCACCTGTGCTTTCGCCGTCGAACAACTTGACGTTCTCTCGCTCTTCACAAATCAATGCTCGCGATTCTCCGACCAGTCCGCCGCTTGTTCCACGAGCGTTTATCAACGTCTTTGACGTGTCTAGTAACTGCCGAGTCTGTCTTCACCACACGGAAGGTCCAAATCTTTGAGGAACAGCTTAGATGGAAGGTGTTTTATTCTCATGTTCAAGCTCTGAGTCAGCTTACCTACATACATACGCGCACGGCAACACGTAAATTCATATACATGTACATCAACATGCCGTCCAATGCCAAAAAATCCGTCAGTTTTGCGTAGAGATCATATTCCAGTTTTGTGCAGTTGTACTTGTCACCGTCGTCATTGGCGTTGTCGTTGTGTATCTTGCCGCACCCTTTTCTTCTCGTTGTTAAAGAACTGGCCAGTCCTACCAGTTCGGTCCAATGTTCATTGTGTGCCACTTTTAGGCCACGACGCATTTCCTGCAGGACAGGTCCGGTCTCTGAAGTCGTTCACAGCTGAGAAAAGCTCTGTACTCGTCCGAAAAAGGGCAGGCAACTTTTTTTCTTGCATGTCTGTTTGCCAACCTTACTACCCCCTCTATCTTCTTCTGAACTTTTCGTCGTCAGTTCTCCCGGAGCTTTCCATTCTTCGAATGAAATCCTCGGGAAGAACTACACCTAACCATTACTACGGTCATCTTTAAGACGAACTTCTGGGGTCTGGGGGCACTGTAAGCCCCCCAGCGGGGTCCGGGGCAGCTGTCGACAAGGTCGAACTGTCAGTCGAACTGTCAGCACCTTCGTGACTCATGCCCTCAACATCATCTCTCTCTCTCTCTCTCTCTCTCACTGCCCCTCCCCTCTATCTCTGTCTCAACATCATACAAAATTAGCGAACTCTATTGCTATTATTATTATTGTTATTATTATTATTATTATTATTATTATTATTCATTATTATTATTATTATTATTATTATTAAAGGAAACTAGAATCGTAAAAAAAGTGGTCTTCTAGTGGAGGCTGCATGAGAAACCATAAATCATGATGTACATGTAGATAGCGTAGATCTATATCTATATCTAGTTACGTGTACATCCGCGGCCGCGGCGATGGTCGCTCGACGGTTGGTCATACTGTATGCATAGGGACCACAATCAGATGGTTCCATGCATTCCTCAATTAAAGTGTTCACCACCGTTTGTTGCAGAGGTTGCATTCCGCTCCACGGAGGCGGCTGATACTGAAGCAGAACAAGTCAGAGGAAAAGCGGACGGCAGGACGGGACTTGTGGGGAAGACAGAGAGACAGGAGTCCCCTTCACCAGAGCCCACGACGAAACTGCCACGTGGGTGCTCGGCACATGTGGTCAAGGCCACAGAGCGGTTGAACTTGTGGTGGTGGCTGTATGTCTTTTTACTGAACTGATGAACCTTTGGACTCAAAGTATTTCTTGTTGCTTTCCTCCCCTGATCTTTTTCCTCAGCTGTAGTTCTCTATAGATTTACTCAAAGTTTTCTTCTAGGAAGGGAGGATGTGATGTATGGTGAGACCTTAAGGGCTAGTCACCATGGTAACCATGGCGATTTCATAATTGTGCACGCGGCCCTTGCATTTTCTTGCCTTTGCCTTGCTCACCAAGAGAGCTAGATTGTTGGAAGACTGTGCATGTGAGTGTTGGGCGAGTCCTCAATCATGATAAGCGGCCACAGAAAAAAAAAGAGAGAATGTCATGGCAAAAGCATAGTCGGGTTCCACTGATTCGCAATCATCCACGACCGCGACAGACCAACAATAGGGGTCAGCAGTTGCTGTAATTTCTTTTGAAGAGGGTCACTTGAGCCATTTCTATTTCCAGCTCAGTAAACACCGGGGGGACACACAAAGCACTAACTGCGGGGATGACCCCTTTTGTAACTAACAGTTCTAATACATGTAAAACGGTCAGAAATCTCCTCACAGCTGACTTTGCCTTAAAGAAAAGATATACTGGCTGAAATCATGTACTTGACAGCTCATCATCAACAAGTCAGATCTGATCGACATCATATCTACATGGCTGATTGTGATCAATTGCGCAAGCGAGGCTGGCGGCACCGCTTGTGCTATCCCAGTTTGATTGTACACTACATAGACCTACATGCCAGTATGAAGCAAAAATTGCCTTCTTCATCAAGACATGCAAGTTACATGTAGTTGCCATTACCTGGCCAGTTTCGAATTCAGCGAGGATATGGCACACGTGCAGCCAATATGCCAAATTAATCAAGAAAGTCCGCTAGTTTTCTCACCATCAGTGGGGTCTCGGCGTGAGCTCATCGACTCCCCATCCTGCGCTTGGCACATCATAGATAAAGTATCTTTATGTCATATACTGACCCACTGGGCCGGGGCCGAAGCTAGCCCGCTTTTTCAAAAACCTATTGGAAGTAAAGACCCTGCCATAAGACAAACAGAAAAGTAAATTGAATGAGCATTGATGACTCGACCGAGCACTCTGGATTAAGGTGGCTCGGATTCTTTGGATTTTTGATGGTGATCGCCTTTTTTTCCCATTCCATCAGGAAGCTTGGGTGACACAGTCTCTGTGCCAAATATCAGACAACTTCACCACGGATAACTTGCACAACAAATACAATCCGTTTTGTATATACCCTTAGGTGAAAAAGCACTTCTTTATTCCAGAAAGTGGTATATTTAGGGGTGTAGTGGAGTCAGAACAAAGAAGAACGGGGTTCACCATCAAAAAGTCAACGCTCCCTCTAGCGACACAGCTGAAAGCAAGACCAAACTCAGACCAAGCTCACGAATAAAGCCTCAACTCTGACACGACAGTTATAAAATTTTGCATATTATGCATGTATGGGCTTGAGCGGCACCACGCGAAGGCAATGCGGTGTCGGTTTCGATGCAAACTTTCCCGCCATTTTGACATTAAACTAGGCTTCGTGCGCAGAGCACCCAAGCCCCCTTAACGCTTAACAAAGAGAAGGATGTTTGCATATCTTGTGAAGCACGAGTTTAGAACAAGAAGTAGTCAAAACAGGCAGCTGCCAGCTAAAAATCTATGTTACAGAGAGAAGGTCATGTAAAAAGCGCAACAGAAAAAAGATCAGATAGATTAACGATCTTTGTCTAGTATTTGCAAGTAAAAGCCTCTCCGAAAAAAAGGGGGGGGGGAGGGGGGATAAGGAAAAGTTTGAACATGAGTGACAACTTTCTTTACATGTATCTGTTAGAATGCACAGAATGTAACAAGGTGATTATAAGCCCTTAGTGATTATAAGCCCTGCTCCATAAACCAGGGCGCGCCGTCCTTTTCTCTTCGCCGAGTAAGAATCTCACAGCCCGTATCAGTGACCAGGAGTGTCTGCTCAAACTGTGCCGACCGGCGACCATCCTCAGTCACGGCCGTCCACTTATCTGGCCACGTCACGTCTCTCCAAGTGCCCTCTGAGATCATGGGCTCGATTGTGAACGTATTTCCTGGCTTCATGATTCCTGGCGCTTTGTTCTTGGCATAATGAGGCACATTTGGTGCACAGTGGAACAACCGGTGAATGCCGTGCCCACAGTATGAACGCACCACCGAGTACCCATTGGCCTGTGCGTGCTTTTGGATGGCGTTTCCCACCTCGCGATACCTCGTCCCTGGCTTGACTAGGTCAATCCCTTTCATCATGCACTCGTAAGCGACCTTCACCAGGCGCTTTGAGCTCTCGTCTACGTTCCCGACGAAGAACGTCTCGTTCAGGTCACCGTGGAAGCCATTGTGGTAGACGGTGATGTCCACGTTGCACAGATCTCCGTCCTGGAGAGGACGTTTGTCAGGAATGCCGTGGCAGATCACCTCGTTGACCGAGGTGCAGCACGACTTGGGAAATTCGTAATAGTTGAGCGGTGACGGGTAGCAGTGGCGTTCTATGGAAGCTTCGTGAACTAGCCTGTCCACCTCGTCCGTCGTAACTCCCACCGCACACGCCTCAGCCGCCACGTTCAAGCATTCCCGGGCCAGTTTGCCCACCACACGCATTTCTTCGATGTCCTCGTCGGACAAGACCTTAATTTCGGCCGCTTGCCGCGCCTGTTGCTCGCTGATCGGCACACCAGTCTCGGCATAGTCGGGCCGGCCAATCGACTCTGGTACTGGTCTGTACGGTGTTACAGGATAAGGGCGCAAGGGACCCGTGAACGAGTAGCCTGCCCAGCGTGGTGATGCCAAGTGAGCGGCCAATTCAGACACGACAGGCGCAGGGTTGGCACCATTTCGCTGATGCACTACCTTGTGTACCTTCCACGAGCCCTTAAAGCACTCTTGCGAGCAGAAGAAGCTTCCGTCGATGCGGAGCTTCACGCAAGTTGGACATCGCAAGCGCGAAGGCTTCCCACACCCTGCTGTCTCGCAGGCATTTCCGTCTTCCGCCATTTTTCCAAGGAGAAGATTGAAGCATGCGCACTTTTGAGTCTTGGCTTGGTGGACACGGTACGGATCGGATTTCAGGCTATAAATTTATTTATATCGCGGCCAAATTATATGCCACCAATCTACATGTATATGTGCGAGAAATATTAATGGCGATTATTATAATTATTCGTTTTGAAGAGAATTTGCCATGGAGATACACTGACCTAGGCCTTCGCCAGTGCTAGCTTTAAAAAAAAAAGCCCTTCGCGCACTGCTTGTCACCTTGCATCCGCAAACGTGGTCAAATCTAGATACGACGTATCGAACTCATACGAACTTCACAACGTATTCTCGTTCTTTGCTGTTCTGTCCGCGGAAAAAAAAAGTTATTACTGCGGATAGGTTTTGCAATCTGCGTACTGTCTGAAAGCGAGGGAAGCGAGAACCAGCATTGCTAGAGATCATTTTTGTAATTGCATCGGCGGCATTCAGGATGTCCCGTGCTTGGGGAACGCCTGAACCTGTTGTGGATCGATATTTTAGAAAGGGTTTCATGGCAGGTTAGCGTCACATGCTCTGTATTGGACATGGTCCGTGAGTGAACTGATCTTCGGTGCCACAGATATCAAGTCAAGGCCTCTCCACGACCAATGTGTTCTGCAGCATTCCAACAAGTAGGTCACTTTGTAACTATGAAGACCTGGCCACAGCATTAAAGGCCGTGGCTTCGTTTGTCAGGTATTAAAAATTGTAGTCAGCTCGCTATCTCCCTCCTGCCTTCCCCCCCCCCAACTCCCTTCCGCCCTCCCACCTCCCCTCTCCCTTTCCCCCTTTTCTCCATCCTCCAGCCACCCACCCTCCTGTCCATTTCTGTCAGTTTTTTTTCTCAAGAATCTATATTCAATTCACTCCTTAGTATAAAGAAATATTAAAAGAAAGAAAGAAAGTAAGCCGGGGCATGCCTCAGGAGGTAGTATCTACACTCACTCACTCTCCTCTCTTTTTTTGGCTCTTGTTGTCCAGAGTGTGCGTTGTATGTGTAGCCCCGTCTCACCCACTGCGTCAGTGCACCTTATTGTCAGTTGACTTCCGCGTGAACAAGAAAACTGACCGCACTCAGAGCAGAGTCCACGGCAAGCGGAAGAGTATCCCCCCCCCCCCCCCCCCCCCCCCCCCC
>JAOWAR010018804.1:0-13753 GCA_028571005.1 Clathrina lutea
TCGACATGGCTGGTCAGCTTTTGGCAAACAGCACATTATCTCTGGAAGACCTCATCGATCAATATGGGAGCAGAACATTGCTGCTCGGCACTGGACTAAAACCTGTAGAAGAGAAGAGCTCGAAGCACGCCCTAGCCATTTCTGGAATGGTTCATTTGGCCCTCAACCTTCTCACGCCAGATGTGGGCGACCTTGCATATGTCATTGCAGCTTTGGCGTGTCCCACCATGCCACTTGCGCTTCTCAGCGAACTGGATGACGGTAAAATTATCCTCGCTGGTGCCGGGCCTGTCCAGGGCCTTGAAGACCATGGACTTCTTCGCATTGATCTGAACAAGTCTCATGTGTTTATGCATCCACTGACGCAAAGCTCTCTCCTCTATCGTCTCTCCTTCAACAGCGGGGAAATGGATAGTTTCTACTCGTTACAGCTGCGAGTGGCAGAGAAGGTGTACACAGCACTGCAGGACGGTTCAAGCCTGACAAATGCAATGCCACGTGAGAACACACAATCAAAATGGCTGCGAGTCAACACAGCAGCATGTGCCAACCAAGCTGTGATGCTTCGATGGATCAAGGATTTCATCCGAAACGACAATCATCTGCTGGCGAAAGCGCATGACATTAAGATTCATCACTTCAGAGTACTTCGTTCAATTGGACATTTTCATGCAAGTCATGAGAAAAATTTCCAGACCGACCCAAAACTCGCAGTAAAACACCTCTCGGCAGCATTTAGAATTGGTGAAGAGCTCTATGGAAAGGATAGTGTAGAAATTTCCAGTTTACATAATTGCTTTGGAAGGATCCTTCACCTGTTGGGAGATTATGAGCAAGCAAAGGAGCTTTACCAACGCGCACTCCAGATACAGAAAAAGCACTACGGCCAAGACCATGTAGAAGTGGCGACAACAGTGGGCAACCTTGCAGGAGTGCTGAGCCATCTGGGAGATTATCAGAAAGCAAAGGAGCTTTACCAACACGCACTCCAGATAGAGGAAAAGCACTACGGACAAGACCAAGTAGGAGTGGCGACAACAGTGGGCGACCTTGCAGGAGTGCTGAGCCATCTGGGAGATTATCAGCAAACAAAGGAGCTTCACCAACGCGCACTCCAGATACAGGAAAAGCACTACGGCCAAGACCATGTCAAAGTGGCGAATACAGTGGGCAACCTTGCAGTGGTGCTGAGCAATCTGGGAGATTATCAGCAAGCAAAGGAGCTTCACCAACGCGCACTCCAGATACACGAAAAGCACTACGGCCAAGACCATGTCGAAGTGGCGAGAACAGTGGGCAGCCTTGCCGTGGTGCTGAGCAGTCTGAGAGATTATCAGCGAGCCAAGGAGTTTCACCAACGCGAACTCCAGATAGAGGAAAAGCACTACGGCCAAGACCATATTTTGTGGCGGCAACACAGATACGCCTTGCACAGGTACTGGGCAACCTGGGAGAATATCAGCAAGCAAAATACCTTTTCCGACGTGCAATTCCGACCTCATTAGATTACTTCATCTCATTAAATCACGACCGCCAAGACCACGTCGGAGTGGTGACAGAACAATTGGACCACCACTTTCTCCAAGTCTTCAGTGACAGCGATTTACAGCTAGACTAAAATACTAGATCTAGGAACAAGGATAGACCCGAGAAGTCTTATCCCCACCCCTCCCCTACCAGAGTCCCAATTCAATCACAAGAAAGCAAGCGGAAATACCCCTCCAGCACAACTGCCTAGCATACATCAAAAGTGTTACCTGTGAAAAAAATTTGTACAGGCTTTCGGATCAAGGGGATCAATTATGCCTAGGTGATTTAAGAAATGTAAAAGAGATAGAAACCTGTGGCTTGCTAAAGCTCTCCAGCCATATGCACTTACAGGAGGCATAAAAGCCGTTGCACAGCGTGCTGACTTTGAAAGGGGGGAAGGAGGAGGGTAGAACGTCTTAATGGGCCCATCTCAATGAAGAAGTCTGCTGGGTCTGGGGTCCAGTTATCTATTCCCGCGACTATTGGTTTGGCTGTGGCAAGTATCGGAGGAGGTTAAGATGGTCTACAAAAAAACATTCAATACAGGAGAAAGTACAAATTACTTCCCTAGAAGAAAACCAAAGTAACAAACTCAATTGAAAGAAACAAAGACTAGCTGAACAGGGAGATCTTGAATATAGACAGGTGATCTGAACTTTTCACCACCATTCAAAGGAACACTCACCTTTGTAAGTGGATTCCACTTTCTAGCCAGTGACGATCTTCAGCAATCGAAGCGGGAACTTTATCGAAATAACCCGAGTCATCTTGTCTTGTCCTGCTGGTTGAGATCGTTGGCAAACATACCGCCTTGAGCGGCACTCTGCTCCTTACCATGTCCTCTTGGCCACCTGGCCTTCTAGACGTAAGGACAAGTCATTGCCCCGTCTTCGATTCCTTGATGAACTGAAACCAAGGACGACCCTTCCGCCAATACTCCTTAACCAGCTCTTCCTTAATTTTCCCTCGCTCAGAAGTTGCTGATCAGGACAGCGAGAGTATGCAGACAACAGGTCAAACCGCTGAAATACATAGGAGAAGCAGCTAGCAGTGGTCTCCTATCCAACCACAGAGGAGAGCGCCTCCAGCACTAAGGGCTATCAATGTGGCTGTGGCAGGACCTGACTGTGCCACCCACAAAAAAAAATGGTCAGACTGGAGGAGTTACAACAAAATACCTCTGCAGAACTGTGAACAAAAAGAACTCCAATAACAAAGTCAAATGAAAGAAACAAAGACTTGCTAAACAGAGAGATCTTGAATAAATTTAAGACAGGCCATTGACCGCTCAAAAGGAACATTTTTGCCAACTCAGTCAGTGTCCTAGAGATTCACTTTTCGATCATCTGCCGCTGCCGACGTTGTCCTTCACCAACCACAGCAGCAACTTCGTCGAAATCAGCTAACCAGTGTTCTTGTTGTCCCGCTGAAACAGGCTGGTCGGCAAACTGACATTCCGCATCCCGTGATCGATGCTCTACTCCTCGCCTTGTACTTGTTGGCCACCTCGCTGTCTAGACATTAGTCAAAACATTCCTTTGTCTTCGCTGAAGTACTGCAGCAAGCCAGCCAAGGACAACCCTTCGACGACCCTTCGACGACCCTTCCTCCAAGACTCCTTTCTTTTTCGCTGGCGAGAATATGAAGACCAGATGTGAAACCGCTGGGCTTTATAATCTCGTGGTAACGACATGGCGTGCTTTGGTTTTCTACTCGGGGTTGGTTGTTGATGTTCTTAATTCTGATCTTTTTCGTAATTGTACCTGGAACATCACCACCTGGCTTTTGACACAGCTCATTTCTTTTAAGGGTCCTTTTTACCTTCTACACCTGACACAATTGTACATACTTTACTCTCATTGATTGTTACGACTGCTATGACGGACTTAATTGACGTTTGAATCTTCATGGGATTGAAATATTTTCTGGTCCTTCGAGCCATGCCAAGGAATATAACCTCGAAGAAGCATGAGAACGCGGCGACCACCCGTTCGATACGGGATCGGACCGAAACCTCATGGGCAGGTCGTCGCAGAAGTCCGGTGGTTCAAGAAGACGTCCAGTCTGTCTAGTCGGTTCAGAGTCTTCCACTGACTAAGCTCGCGCAGTCCGCGTTGAAGAAAGTTAACGATGGGTAATCCAACGGGCATGAGCAGTTGTGCATGCAGTTATAAACCTGCAAGTATTCCTGGTGGACCGATTGGCGCGGTTTCCAGTATCTGTCCATCGATGATCATGAAATGTCTCAAACCGGCGATCTCAAGGCCATGCGTGGGTCTACCGAGCGTTCACGTGCCCGAACCTCAGGATCCGCGCGCCTATGACGTCTTTTATGCCACGAGACGGGGCGCGTACGAAGCCAGCTGGTTGCGCCTGAGTACACAACCTCTACGTACAACGAGGAAGAAGTCTGGCAGACAGTAAACCCAATGCTTACGGCCTGGAAGGCGAAACTGAATTTTAGAGCGACAGCTGATCTGAGTCGTTCGATGGCGATTATCTTATGCACGTGTCTCAGCCAGATCATCCACTCAAGTCGGGCGAAGAAGTACACACTGCTCCCGGCGCTCAGTCGGCGTACGCGGAGTTAATCCCCGAAGGGAGCATGTCTCAAGAAGGGGAACATTGGCGGTACGGTGCAGATGCGCACGTGGGGAAGGCTATTGAACAGGCGTATCGGCAGCGGCAGTGCACCTATATAAAGCAGTTCACGTACCACAGTAAGCTCGCAACCGTTCTTGACCGGTACCGGCTCCGCGGAGGCGAAAGACATCGCTATCTTCTGCCTCGGCTGCACATCAGGTGTTGACAAACACCCAGCCGGTAGTGCAGCTCCAGCAAGAACAGCCGGTAATTCAGCGCCGAGAGACAAATGCGCACGGGCGAAACACGCGCACGTTTGCAACACAGCCAGCGAGGTTATCTGAAGAACCTTCAGCTCTGCCCCCAAGGCGCTGTCCGTTTCACGCTGTCAACAACCGGGCACACAGCGTTTACCGCCAGTTCACCTCCAGGTGTTTGTGCCTAGGAGAAGCGCCACTCCACACGGACACGAACGTCGACAACCAGTGTATAGTATAGCAATGTACCCTGAACATGGAATCGCACATGCAAGACGGGCCCACATCGATGAACCTTCGCAATCGGAGTGGAAACCTTGCAACCCTGTCCAGAGGGAAAGATCACAAGACAGCAACCGAGAGTTGGCACAGGCAATCCTTGAGTCCATTCACGTCTCTTACTGCACAAGCGACGAACGAGCGTAAACTGGGAGAATTAAGCAGTTTATTGCCTGGCAAACACTCAGCAAAGATCTGCCATCGTTTGATGGGGATACTACAGTCTGGGCAATGTTTATTCACATGGTACAATCGACCACAAAGGAATGTGGCTTTTCGGACGCAGAGAACATGCGCAGGCTGCAGAAATGCCTGAAGGGAAAAGCTCGATAGGACGTTTCTGCAATGCAGTGCCTTCCACACAACTTCAAGGAAGTCATCAATGTACTCACCCGGAAGTTTGGTCGACCACAGCTCGTTGTACAAGCTCTCATCAACAAGGTGAAGACCATGCCTTCAGTACATTCAAAGGACATGTCCTCACTCGTCGACCTCGCTGATGTGATCAACAATCGTGTGCACAGCATAGAGCTGCTGAACTGGAAGGGGCATATGACCAATCCTCAGCTACTTGCAGATGTAGTTTGGAAGCTACATGGTGAACACCAGTTGCTCTGGGGAGAGTACGCTCTGTTGTTGTCCGACATCACGCCGAAGATGTTGAGCACCAGGTTGAAGAAGCGTGCTGATGCGGCGAGTTACATAAGCCTACCACGACCTACTGCAGAGGCAAAGAGCTCAGAGCACTGAAAGTTCAAGAAGGGACAAAGAGAATCTACCTTTGCCACACTTGACTCAGGGGTGTAACCCAGGGCTGAGGAGAAATCATGATCGCAACTACTTAAGGGCACTGCAGAAAACCTGGGCACGTCATTAGCCGATGCGAGGAGTTCAAAGCAAAACCCATGTGACAATGTTCTGACTGGATACGCAAACAACAGCCATGCTTCTGTTGTCTTAATTGGTGGAAACCACTGGGCACACCAATGCCGGAGAAAGAAGAAGTGTCTAAGCTGTGACCTGTACCATCAGCAATTACTTCACAGAGAGAATGATCCGCGGAAAGACATGATGGTGACAGGCACGGTGACTCCATTGACTTTGCCAAAATTCCCAACTTCACATGACCAGGCAGACTCAGTTAAGTTAAGTGGAGAGACTGTGGCTCACTCAGGATCAATTCCAAGAGGCCGACACGTGTTTCATCGCATTCTTCCGGTAACCCTGAGCGGACCCAGAGGAGAGATGTCCATCTACGCACTTTTGGATGATGCATCAACGGTGACACTGTTAGACAAGAATGTCGCTGACGCTGTTGAAGCTACTGCAGAGGTCGACCCACTAGAGATCAGGTGGAGCAACGGTTCAAGTCACGTGCACGAAGCATCTCGTCATCTGAAGATCAAGATCTCAGGAGTTGCCACTGCATCAGAAAGTGCACCATCTTTTTACGACATGCATGCTCGTACAGTGGAGAACCTTCAACTCCCTGCTCAACTTGTCAGCTCTCGGACCATTAAAAGCAACTGGCCACACCTGGAAGGTATCGAGCTACCACACGTGGACATTGAAGCAACCAAGCCTTTGTTGCTCATAGGGCAGAACACCAGCCTCATTGTTACGCGGGAGGTTGTAGAAGGTCCACCAAACACACCCTTGGCGTCTCACACGAAACTAGGCTGGGTTCTGCACGGACACAGCAACCTATTGAAGTCACGCGTGGATGCTTGTGTTTTTCATTGTTGGCGGGAGGAGGATGACAGACGACATCAGCTTGTCGAGAATTCGCTCAGGTTGGACAGCTATGGAACAGAAGCTGACAAACCTGGTCGCATGAAATCATCTGGTCAAGACAGAGCTTTGGACATCCTGAATCTGCATGGGATTGTAACACCAACCATCCGGGTAGCCAAATAGCTCTCTGGTTTGTGAAGAGCTTTGGGCTTCAAATCAACACCATATCCATGGTCGCAATGGTCGACTCTGCCTAAATGCTGCACTTCAAGACAACCCTGAAGTGGACAGTCAACAAAAGCGCACATTCGCCATGCTTAACCAGGAGGAAAAGATGAGATCAAGGCTTTATTCTTGCTGGACAAGTTCTGCGGAAGTGATGAGCTCTACCACGAACTAGTCCAGGTGAGCAAAGTTCAAGTGAACAATCTACACCATGTCAAAGTGATCATTAGAACATATTGATACCTCCCTTTGCAGTGCAGAAATGAATAGTTGAATAGTCGAATAAAAGGCGCAGTCTCCAGCAAAAGCACGTGCAAACTGCCGCGAACATATGGCGCGCCGTTCAATAAAAAAATTGATAGTCGTCTCGTCAGTGGAGTTAAGTCAACCATGAAGTCGGCTCTGTAGAATGTCATCGAAAACGTGGTTTGCTCAGTAGAATGTTGCCGACGACGTCGTACGGCCGATAAACTTCAACCATGCCATCGATAGCTTTATTCCTGACTTCTGTCGGTGAACTTCTTCGAAGTTGCATCGGTGTGTCAGTGAACTTCTTCGAAGTTGCGTCGGTGTGTGTTTTCTCAGCTTGGTGCCATGCACGTGGCATACAGCCATGTCCTTCCTTGCGGGATCGAAGAGTTTTTTCAATAAAGCTCCAGACTCTAGTGTAAACTGAGACTTGTCAGTCATGAAGGACAAACGGGGCGTTTTCCGGGGCACTTGTTCCTTTGGGGGAAGTTGCAACTACGCTGAATATATGCTCGTGGGGAATTCGAGTCCTTGCTTCGAGTGTTCCCAGCCACCAACTGTGCATGCCGTAGTTACCGGCTGTTCTTGTTCAGGCTGTGGATGTAAGCGGTTTGAAGATAGTACACGGAGTGGCGCTGATTCGGTTGACGACGATTCGGAGTGTTACAACTGTTTACAGCGGGCGAACACGGCACTTCTCAACATGGCCAAGTCAGCGACAATGTACGAACTTCAAACTCTCGCCATGTCTCAATCGCGCCGATTCCTCATCATGGCTCTTTCGCAGAGCGCGCAACTAGCCTGGCTAACACGACAGTGAGCCGTTCGAGGCGGGAATCACTCTTGCGAGGCATGCTAGGAGAAGGGACCAGCAGAAAACAGCCTCGGTTTGATAATGGCTCCGTCCAGGCTTCTGGGCAGGTTGGTGACACAAAAGCGTTCGATCCTTCCACTCCTTGTGAGGGGGAGATTGCCAAAAAGACCAAGAAAAGAGCGTTTTCTGCCAACTACATGCGTAGCAAACAGGCATCACAGAGACAGTGAAGGGAGTGGGTCGACCGGGTCTTGTTTTTTGACAGAGGGAAGGATGTACAAGCGCCAAGTGATGTACTTTCCCCTGAGCGCTCAACAACAGAGCGCCGTCCTTAGAGGAAAAACTGCAGCAGACATGGCCGCAGAGAATAGAATGGTGAATTTTGTGCTTGGAAAAACCATGCCTGTAAAGGCAAGGATTCCACTTGCTTCGCTGATTGCTCGTCATCACCAGTGGACCAAGGCAAACACATACAGTTTCTATTGGCCAACAACGTAATGCTGAGCAGCCTCCCACGGCAGCCAAGCACTGTCAGCTAAGTAATCGATCTGGCAGGTTCCGGGCGGCTGTATGTGTGGCAGCCACCAGTGGATGATGCCAGCATCGATGCAAATTCATGCCCATTAGCTCAAGTCAATAACCCTGACAAAAGGGTCGGACACAGACCTGCAAGACCTCGGTGAGAGCACAAGTACGGAGTCAGAAGGGTGTTCCCCAACATTACCAGCCATCTCATTTCGAAACAAAAGCCTTTGATGTTGAGCCAGTATCACCAGCGTCCCCCTTGTCACCACTGCTGCCTCCCCTTCCACCACCTCCTCCAAGCCCTGATTCTTCACATCAGAAAGAAACAACCGCAGTCAAGACAAGCCTTGCCACAGACTCCATTGACACTCCATTTATTTCTTGCACATACTGCAGTTACCCCTGCCTTGTGCAGGACATCAATCATCATGAGACGATGTGTGGAAGCAGGACAGAGGAGTGTGAGGATTGCGGGAGCAGGGTCCTGAGGTTCTCAATGGTAGCACATAGCCAACACCACCAGGCCTGAATTGGAAAAACAACAATTGTCAGAACTCCTTCAGGAGAGGTGTCTTTGGAGTGCTGCTTTCGGGGCACTGATTCCTTTTTTGATGTTTACAACTTTGCCGGGTCCTTGCCAGGGGTGTGTGGGAGTTTTCAGCCTTTCTACATCATGGCCAGTCGCAGCGTGGAGTGCTTGGAAGCACAGTTGTCAGACGTAGAGGAAGAAATTGAGTTTCAGAAAGCTTGGGAGGAGTTGTTTCTGAGCATTGCAATGCTGATGAGTGTGCGTCACGTATAGAGACTGTGGACAGACGATATATTGATTGTGTGTGTGTTCCCGTCTCTCTGCCCTTTAGTGTAGCCTTTCCTCTTTATGTGTTTTCTTTGTCAGTGAATTGGAAGGCTCGAGGATGCTAAACTCTGAATCGACATCTGTTAAATCAGCTATGAAGCAAGGTGAGAGTGATCTTGGCGAAGCCCACCGTTTCTGGGCAGCTAAGCTGCGCAAAGCGGACGAGTAGCTCCTAGACAGTGCCGGCTTTGCTCCACAAGATCTACGGACAGGTAAGAGGAGCAGACTCAGGCTATACATTCCAGAAGATCAGCTTGAGTTCTTGAGGTATTTGAATTTTACAGACATTGCAGCTATTTTAGGCGTCAGTGTTGGCACCATGTACCAACGACAAGTGGAGACTGAGCCACACCGTGGGCCGCACCCATCAACATCCTCTTACGACACGATTAGCGACGATGAACTTGACAGACTAACCTGGAGAGTAACATAGGAAAATCCGTCGTGGGGAGAGCGCCTCCTCGTCCATGGTGCGCTGATAGCAGAGGGGCTGCGGATTCAGAGATAGAAATTGAGGTGTTCAATAGGCCGAGTAGATCCTGTTAACAGGCTTCTGCGTTTCAGTCATCCTCTGTGCCCTGCCCAAACAGCCTTTGGCATATAATTGATGGTAATCATAAACTCATCCGTTGGGGTTTTGTAGTCCATGGAGGCATAGATGGCTTCTCCTGTTTGGTGACGTATCTTCAATGCTCATTGAACAATCAGGCTGGAACCGTTCTGTCCTTGTTTGAGACAGCAGTTGCGCAGTATGGGTTGCCAAGCCGTGGGCGTGCCAACTATGGTGGGGGAAATACGTTGGTGGAGCAATACATGCTCAGTACTCGTGGGCATGGAAGAAGTAGCTTCTTGAAAGGGTCCTCAGTTCATATTCAACGAATTGAGAGGTTATGGAGAGACGTGTTTCACGACTGCCTTCGACTTTTCTATTGCCTGTTTTACTTTCTTGAGAGAAGCATGCTACTTGATCTGGAAGATGCCTAGACTTGCTGTCTCTCCAGTTGGTCTACTTACCACGAATCAATGCTGCTCTTAATCATTTTGCCAATGCTTGGAATAATCACAGCATTCGAACGGCCTCAAACCACTCTCCAAATCAACTCCATACAAGTGGTCTGCTCATCATGGCTGACAGTGGTAGCACGGCATTAGATGTTCTGGACAGGGAGGATCCTGATGTTGTTGATGACATGTTTGGAGCTGACATTGATGGTCCATTGCCAAATGCTAATCCGTCTACTTATGGATTGAATCTTCCACTGGAGAACCTCACAGTTCAGGAGCTTACTGCTTCTTTGCCAGAACCAGTCATGCGTCAGCTTTAAGCATTGGATGTTGATCATGTGGATGATGGTGACAAAAACTATGGCGTGGACTTGTATTGCACAGTGCGCCAGATTGTCCACACTCAGACAAATGTTGTGTAGCAGGCAGCAGGCAGCCAGAGCAAGGCTACTGGATAAATCAATTAAACACAGCTTCTCTGCCTTTTTTCTAATGTGCAAGTTAGAAGGCAGAAATGTGTCTATGCTTTTTGATAGCACCAACTCTATAAGTTATGACACCTCGGTATTTCCCAGGCTCAGTTTCAATGATGCCATTCATCATCAATTCTTAGTAGGGACTCTTACTTCCAGGAAGACTCGGTATCATGTAGTCACCATGCTCCACTTCTGTGGAATGCTCTTGGTAATGATGTGCAACCAGCCCCTTCTCCCACTTCTTTCAAGTTGAAGCTCCTTGCTGTCCTAAAAGATCAAGCCAGTGTTATGTAATCAACCCAATCGCTGAGCTAGCCCTACATAACATTGCTCAATCCAGATTTTTCAAAGTCAAGACCAACGTATACAAAACAGACAGGAAAATGAATCTATTACAAGAGATGACTTGCTCAATGCCGTCTCACTGACCCAGCACCCTTCAGGAGCTACTATGCTGGGAGTATCTCAAGACTACATGTTCCCACAAAACAAGTTTTACACACAGACGAAAGACAACATGCAGCCTCACTGTTCGCACCGTGGGACAAAAAGAAGAAATGTTCCAGCAGATGACTTTTTAACCTCTGCTTGAAACTACATGGGCATGCAGTGACACAATCAAGTGTGGCCGGCAGCCCGCACACACAAGGGTATGAGGCTGAGAAGGATAGGGCGATTTCACATTGAAGAAGGCAGATAGTTGAAAAGCCCGTATTTTTCCTGTGATCAGCGCCCTCAAAAATGGTGGGGTAGGGAGTTTACAGAGTCCTACGATGGGTGGGAAGTGCTAAACAAAAAAAGTTACTCAGTCAGTCACAGCAGAAGCAGCTGTATATTATAGATATGTCACACAATGTATCTCAATTCCACCAGGCCATGCAGAAAAAGCCACATGATTGGTTGACCACTGCACAACATACCCTCGTAGGTTGATTAGTTGACCACGGTACAACAGTCCCCTGTGATGCTGTATACACGAAAAAGTGGACCCCAAGGGTAGAGTTAAACCACCATGTGGACATAGGTCACAGTGCAAGCTTAAGGCTTCCCTATCAAAATGAAATTGTCATAGATGATCAAAGCTAGAAAGTTGCTAGTACTACCTCTTTAATGTCCTCGACAAAACTTTTTGCATGCCTTGTTGCATGTGTCCTTGGCCAACTCAAAGAAGAAGAAGAAAGAAGAAGAAGAATTTCTGGCAAACTTTAGACGCAGTAATTGTACATTCAGTTTAGATAGTGAGAGAGGGGAGAGAAAAAGAGGGAGAGGGAAAGAGAGATGTGGAAGGTTTGGAGGGAAAACAAGGCAGGAGGAAGTTCCAGACAGTTGTGACTGAAGTGGAGGGAGAAAGGGGATGTAAAGCTCACCTTGATGACAAAATCTCGGACATCCACGTCAGAAACAGCACCAACATTTAAAGCATTGCTTTGGACTGCTTCTACACCACCAACAAGGTACTGGAGCACTGGCTCTGCGATGGCAGGGAATGGCAGCCCGATTTGCAATACACCATGCGCGATCATCCTTCCTGCTGCCAGAAATGCTTTCTGCTGCAAGAGAGAATGCTGTACATAGGGAAGAGGGCAGTCGAGGGTCCTTCAAACCAGCCACTCGTTGCCAAGGCATCATAGAGCAGAGTTGCAAATTCTCTTTGTGGACCGCCCCCATCAATGCCATCCTCACCAACGAACTTCACCACAAATGGTGCTGCTGGCCAGAAAGCTCTTCTCTTATAGAAATGTAGCGAGTCGTCAAGAACAGCATTTCTCTGCACTCGAAAGGTTACTTGGGACTGAGTTGGATCAAGCACTCTGGCACGATGTTGTTCCAGAATGCTGATACGGCCAGTAGGCTTATCGCTTGAAGATCTTTGTTCATCTGTCTCCCTTGGTAATACTCTTGTAATCTCGCAGTCCTTGTCATGGTCTACATCAGGCACAGTCACAATGATGTTCGGATCTGGATTGCCAACAGGCTCATCTCCAGGTGGTGCTCTACTGCACCGTGACCCTGCACCAAACACTGTGCCAGTGGCATCCTGATCATCATCATGGTGCAGAATAGCTAAACAGTTACCCGTCAACATTGGCAATAAAGTGATTGCATCTCCGCTGCAAGGTATCATAGAAACTGGCGGCAACTGCAGCTGAAAACTCCCACACACCCCTGGCAAGGACCCAGCAAAGTTGTAAACATCAAAAAAGGAATCAGTGCCCCGAAAGCAGCACTCCAAAATCACCTCTCCTGAGGGAGTTCTGACCCGCAGGCGCAAGTGTTCATTTCCAGCACTTGGCGGTAACGGAAGTGCTGCTCGCCGTTGACTTCTTAGCACTAGTCTTCCGCTTGCTGTTTCAGTTTTCCAATTCTTTGGCCTGGTGGTGTTGGCTATGTGCTACCATTGAGGACCTCAGCACCTTGCTCCCGCAATCTTCACACTCCTCTGTCCTGCTTCCACACATCGTCTCATGATGATTGATGTCCTGCACATGGCAGGGGTAACTGCAGTATGTGCAAGAAACAAGTGGAGTGTCAATGCAGTCTGTCGCCCGCCTCAAACGGCTCCCTGTCGTGTTGGCCAGGCTAGTTACGCGCTCCGCAAAAGAGCCATGATGAGGAATCGGCGCGACTGAGACATGGCGATAGTTTGAAGTTCGTACATTGTCACCGACTTGGCCATGTTGAGAAGTGCCGTGTTCGCCCGCTGTATACAAACAGTTGTAGCACTCCGAGTCGTCGTCAGCCGAATCAGCGCCACTCCGTGCACTATCATCAAACCGCTTACAACCACAGCCTGAGCGAGAGCAGCCAGTAACTACGGCATGCGCAGTTGGTGGGTGGGAACACTCGAAACAAGCATTCGAATTCCCCACGAGCATATATTCAGCGCAGTTGCAACTTCCCCCAAAGGAACAAGCTCCCCGGAAAATGCCCCGTTTGTCCTTCATGACTGACCAGTCTCAGTTTACGCTAGAGTCTGGACCTTAAAAAAAAAACTCTTCCATCCCACAAGGAAGGACATGGCTGTATGCTACGTGCATGGCACCAAGCTGAGAAAACAATATGGCGGATACCATGTGGAAACAAGCGTGACGTCACCGACGCAACTTCGAAGAAGTTCACCGACACACCGACGCAACTTCGAAGAAGTTCACCGACAGAAGTCAGGAATAAGGCTATCGATGGCATAGTTGAAGTTTATCGGCCGTACCACGTCGTCGGC
>JAOWAR010018915.1:0-21161 GCA_028571005.1 Clathrina lutea
GCTAGGCGATTTGGTGCCGCAGGTTCGAGTCCCGGTCTGGCACGGATTATGAGCATTTGCAAGATTTCATCGAATGTCCGTTTATCGTCGGCCATGGTGACTCGCAGAGGGCAAAACTGACTTCAAAGTGAGGATGCCCTGTATGCTCTGGTGTGCACGCCCACGCATACAGCGTACTGCGCATCAATCCGTAAGTCTGTAGGTCGGGGCTAAAGGTTTGGAAATCACCGAGCGGATGGTCAATTTTTGGAATCGAAGACGGTCGGAAGGTCTTTTCAGTCTTGAATTAAGGAGACTATCGACCAAGTGTATGAAAGTTTGAAGTGAAAGTGTCAAAGTAGGGGTTTGGGACGAAGCGAGGGCTACTGTTTCCAAAGAAATTGAGCTTTCGGGTGAATTGGAACTTCGAGTGGAGAAATAATCGGGAAGCGGAGTGTTTCGGGAGGTGGGCGATCAAGGTTTTGAGAACCTCGACGAAGAGTGGAAAGAGAAACAAAGAATATTTTCGGTGTAGACTTCCAGCGAGATGAAGGATTGGAAGGCGTGAGGATAGAGAGAGGTGGGTAATGTTTTTCGACGTAGATCGGAGAATTACTGGGAAGGCTTTTTCGAGTGATGAAGGTTTTGAACTTCGATTGATGAGTGAGATCGGAGAGAGAGAAGCGGGTTATTTTTCGACGGAGAAATGGGGATTTTCCGTTATCTTTAAGATTGTAAACGTCATTACAAATTCCAGCCAAAAACGCCATACATAAAAGTTGCGCAAGACCGTCATCCACAAAAATCTTGCCAAAATTTTGCAAAAATTTGTGCGTCATAGGATACTAGATAGGGCGGATGCTAGATAGGGCGGATACTACTTACATCTCCCACGCACCCCACGTGTGACGTCACAGCCCACGCAGAAGGTCATGAACGTTACGGTGGGCTCGGAGCTCCCTAGCAACGGGAGTCGTTGTTAGGTGGCCCCTTGCCACTCTTGATACTACTACTGACGTTGACTACTACTGACGTTGACGTTGTTACATTTCTCGGTCGCACAACTATGGTCTCAGACGGAAATGGCATTTTGTCACTGTTTTCCACAGCTTGACTATATCGACTGTTTTTTGTACAATCAATTCTGGCGCTTTATAAACTATCTCTAGATTAACACTTGTGGGTCTGGTTGCAATGGATACCATTGGTGTCGGTATTACTGAATACAACAGTTGCAAGCAATTCAACCCTGCACATGAAGACTACAGTTGTAGACAACTTTCTCCTCATCAATCGTACGTTTCTGCTGCTCCAAGAAGTGAAGGGCAAGATGAATGTGAACAGGGAAAAAGAGCTCGGCTTAGAGTTGTGCTACCGGCTTGCTAGCAAGCCTCTCACCATTGCTTCATCTCTTCCTTTGGTCCTCGGGTGGATGGCTGGTGACCAGCCTTCATTGGCAATCAAACCTGATGGAAAACCGTTGCGAACCGCGAGTTAAAGCGGTTCCTAGCTAAAGGAAACCAATAAACATTGTGACGAGAAACAGCTAAAGGAAAACTCAGGTGTGACCTGTGGATGTAGGATGTAAGGGAAAAAATAGGAAGTGTGTTTGTTGATCCTGTGAAGGGCGGTACACACTCAGCGTCCTGATGCTGAGCGCTGACAAACCTGTTCACCTTCACGCGCCCTACCGCAATGAGTTATGTGCATGTGACATATACGTGGGTTTGGGCACCGTACATCCATGGACCTCGCACGGGTCTTCGCTGTAAATTTGTGCTTTCTTGTTCAAGGTTTTTGCCCTGCCAATAGCCTTTCGATGCTCTCTCAGAAAACACGCAGAGGTAGTTGCACGACACAACCATTGTGTAGCCAGCCCAACTGCCTTCTTCTACACTGCACAGCCAATTCATTCAGCACAGAACAACAGACGTCAAGCTCTCCTTTTCTCCTTCGTTTGAGTAAAGAAACACTTGGCCCACGCTTTCTGAGACTAAAATTGATATTCAGCTTACTTAGAGACAAACAGTCAATTTCTACACGAGAGTGGCTTTATTATCGGTCAATTGGGAGTCACTCTCATACGGACAGCTTTGTGTAGTCTCTTTTCCAACGAAATATGTGATTGTTGTGACAATGCACTTTGTCTTTGTCTTTGCTTTTGCCTTAATTGTAGGTAGCAAGACATTCCCTTTCTCTGTTAATAAAAGGTATGTAACTATGTAATCTCCATGGTGATGATGGATGTATTGTGGTTTAAAAGTCTCAAAAACTCAACACTTTACTCGGTCAAAACAAACTGCGTGTCGTAACGTCAACTTCCACACCTTGTCGCAGAAAGTAAAACTGCTTCTAGCTGTCAAATAGAGCTCTTCGTCCTGCCCAATTTCTCTTAGTACAACTGAGTGGCCTTCAGACATTGTCATGTTAACGCCTTCCTTTTGTATACACCTGTCTTTCTCTGTAAATCAGACTTCTCCTGACCTTGAGTTGGTGCTGCAAGGGATCTCCCAGATTTTCAAGATCTTTAAATGGGGTGGTTCATCCTCCTGCAGCTCGATGCAGTGCGTTGCACACCTACTCTTGGGTGGCTATGTCTACAGGATGGGTTTCCGTGTGTGTGTGTGTGTGTGTATGTGTGTGTGTGTGCGCGCGTGTGTGTGTCAAAACGTGTAACACAGGATGTGGGTGTGTGCGTGTGTGGGTGGGTGTGTGTGTGTTTGTGTGTGTGTGTGTGTGTGGTTGTGTGTGTGTTCGTGGCGGCGTGCGGGGCCGATTGCTGGTATGTTTCAACCAGAGCTCTTCCCCCACCTTTCTCAAGCAGGAACTGGACACCTGAGCTCACTCAGTGGGGGAAACTGGCCGGATCGCGATGTCAAGGATGGATAAAACTGTTGCACTATTGATATCACATCTATCTTCTCTAATGAAGAAGTGTTTAGTTGTTTTGACCAAAATAGAAACTAGGCAGCTCGCAGGAACAACAATACACCCGACTGTTACAACACTATAGCCTATCGTGAACAACAATATACCCGACTGTTATAACACTATGGCCTATCGTGAACAACAATATACCCGACTGTTACAACACTATGGCCTATCGTGAACAGCAATATACCCGACTGTTATAACACCATGGCCTATCGTGAACAACAATATACCCGACTGTTACAACACTATGGCCTATCGTGAACAACAATATACCCGACTGTTACAACACTATGGCCTATCGTGAGCAGGCGGTCTGGACGCCCCAGCATTTAAGTGCCCAGAAACATCTTCCTAGAAAAGCTTATTCAACCACTATCCTTGAAATCCAAGAAAACCGTCTTAAATGCCGTTGCGCTTGGAAATGGTTGCTAGTATTTGTAATGGGAGGCAACTAATGTTCTAACTGTCTTTGATTCTGATAGAAGTGGATGATATAGTTCCACTCCCTGGGTCCCAGGCGCCCAGCATCCACTTGCGGAAAGATAACTGAACTGGCTTAGCACAGTAATTAGTGACATCATCCAAAATACCGTGGAGACTTAGAGGGAAGCTCCCAGTCTTTTCTCCAACTCACAAAGTTTGAACCGAGTAGTTCGAGGCCAGTCAGCTTGCGAAGGTGTGGTTTTGATAATGGCCAGTTCGGCGAGGTCGTGGCGTGAGCCTTGGCCGAGGGTGGATTGCAGATCAGAAGAAGTGTGTGAAGCTCTTCTATATCTGTGGGTGTACGTGCATGCATTCCCACATTGTAATGTTCATTTGAGCCGCAACAGCCACAGAACTAACCTGCAAACTCTACCCGTCCTTTTCTTTAAGTATGCTCTTCTTATGATTAATCCATTGAGAAGTCGGTTAAACCCCGTGCAAAGGGCCTGGTCAATTTCTGAGATTTTTGTGTCCTATTATTGTCCCATTGAAACTTGGACTAAGCTGAGAATGCCACTCGACGGTGAACTTGACACTAACCTGAGAATACGGTCTCATTGAAATTGCTGCTAAAGAGGAGAATACCTTAGTGTGGTCACATCGGGGAAATATGCCCCACTTAAGGGACTTCACGTTGCGGTAAGCGACAAAACACGGACGGGGAGATGGACTTCTTCCAAAGCACTTGAAAGGGAGCAAGGACTCTCCTTTAGGCAATCTTTTGAACAACTGGAAAATGCTATTCTTGGAAGTGATTCATGAAAGCAGCTCGCCTGAAGATTTAGTCGTGCTTTCAGAATCACCAAATCCCCTACACATGGAAAGAATCTTCTTGATTTACGATCAGAGTTTTCAAATTTCTTTTCTCTCACCTCTACAGAGACGGCGAGAGCCGTGAAGCACTGATTGACAGATTCTTCAAGGTGTGCGACCTGGCTCAGAAGCTCCATGTGGTACTTCCTAATGATCATAAAGTCAAGGAGATGCGTTACAAGGGTGTGCTATCCAAGGAGGAGTTTGACAAAATTGATCAACTTGCTGGTGATACGCCGTCCGACGCGATGAGAACATTGGTTGAATGTTTGGAAAGAAAGTCAGTTGAACAGAAATGGATGTTCCTAAAAATTGTAAACAAGTATCAGCCATGGCTGGTTGGGAAAGTTATCTCAGCCTTGGAAGGTAAAGGCCATGGAGTATGAATAGACATACGGCGTGGAGGTGCCAAGGCTCAGGAGGCCTGAAGAAGTGTTCATCTTTTCTTTCTCAATTTCTGTTCACAACAATGCTCTGTAAAATAGAGAATTCTTATCGAGACAAGAACTTCTTTCACCACTGCAGGTCATGTTCGGAATCAGTGCAGACTGTTTGCTTATTGATCCTCTGAATCGTGCTTATCAGAGCTGTGTAATCGTTGAAAATTTTATGGCTGAGGCCCTATCAGCCAGCTGCCACATCATTGTCTCTACTCAACAGATAATTGGGTACCTCGACGGTCCACTTTGACTTACTTTGGAGAAAACGTACTGTTTTGGACAGAAATGAAATCCCACAAATGCATCCCACAAGTGCATGCCCAATCAGTTTGAGGCTCCTATTCTCGCCCATGGCATACGCTCAAAGGTGACACACGCCCAAAACTGTTCCGAGATTTGAAAGATCGACATGCCATGTAAACCTTTCTTCTTGGTCTTGTATGAAAAATATCGTGCATGCTTGGTTCCCGTCACTTTCTCCGACACCGACCCAATAGGAGAAAAAGCGCTTTAATTTAGGTGCAATTTTTTGATCTTCAGTTTCTGATTTTGGAAGAGCATTGAAGTTTTTCCGTTTAACAATGAAGACAGTGTTCAGCTTTCCAGCTTTAGAAGTTAACAGGTCAAGGCGCTGGACAACAAACGGTTTTGACGAGCTGTGTCTGGTGCGAACTTCACTTGAAACTTTCTTGGCCATGGGAGAGAAAGCAACAGGTTTCAGCTCGAGGCAAACTTCAAAATGCCTTCATTTGCATCGGAAACTTCAAAAGTGAACTTAACTACTCGGTAGAAGGCACTGCACCCTTAGGGCCATCGGAAAAGTTCGCAAAAGCCCAGCGAAACGAGTAGAATAAATTTCATTTTCAAGGCTCTCCCTAAAAGAAAAAGAACGAGTAAGATCCCAATTCAGATTCCAACTACCAACCTCGAGCTATATCTTGGAACAAAAAGAATTGGTGGTGTTGCAGGTCGGTAAGGTTCTATAGCATAATGTGCATTTTTATTGTGTAAAATATTTCAACCGTTGGCCCTTATGACCATCTCCCTGCGGATGTATGATTCACAGAATATCGACTGTTCTTCTTTCTCTTTGCGACGTGCTTGCTCGCTGTCTACGTCTTTCGTTGACCCTTCCTTTGCTCCTGGTGCAATTCCAGATAGCACTACAGAGGCAGCAGTGGGAGTGGGCAATTTGCACGATGCTTGAGGGCCTGGTCTCACTGCGGCTAACCGAAAGCAGCTCAGCCGTGACGACTTTGCATTTGGCCGGAAAAGGCGGGCTCGCTTGGTTGATGTGTTATCCGAAGCGGCGGGAAGCCGCAGGTCTGTTGTTATAGCAATCACCGACACCCTAGATGATGAAATGAAAAAAGAAGCGCAAGGGGTAGCGTTCTTGATTGTGCGAGCAGTTGTGGGTTGTGCATCCGTCAATATCGAATGGGACTGTGAATGATGAAACGAATCCTGCCACTGCCAGAATTCGGAGAAGATGACTCCAAATTGCCTGCCTTTCATACAACTCACAATACAGCCTAGCATTCACCCACTTCGACAAATTGCTGGGCCAGTTGGGCAATAATTCTGGTGCTGGTGTGGAAGCACCCGGGTCGTCACTTTCGTGGACGGCACTACCTGTCGGCGCCTCTACGCGTGCTACACGCTTTGCCTTGTCGAAGCGTGGGCGGATGAATTCGCCGACAAACGGCTTCCCCTTCTTCCTGCAGCCGTCCAATTTATTTTTATCGCCCTCTCGGGGTTCTCGCCGAGGTCCAAATTCAGATTGCTAGCCTTCGCAACATCAATCATCTTCTTCAAAACATGCTGTCGACGAAGTTTGTCGGTTTTCATAATCTTCTCCTCTGAAAATTTAATGTCGTGCAAACAAATGTCACCAACTATCCCTCCAGCTTGTCGCTCCATCATGCCGCCATCTTCGCCAAAGGAGTTGCTCACCACGCTCGACCAAACGTTGGCGTTTCGGTGATTGTTGGCGTTGGGCGGCGAAACGCAACCCAAAACTCGGCGTTTGCGGTTACGGTTAAACGCGCGGCTAGCCGCTCGTTTTCATGGATCTTTCATACCGCGGCAACAAAACGCCTGCGTTTGACCGCAGTGAGACCAGGCCCTAAGGCAGGACACCCCTTGAAATGAGAAAACTGCTATTTTTACTCTTTTGTTTATTATCCTGGTGGAAGAATGAATAACGAACCGTACGTCAAACACCGCGCAGAAAATTCGAACAGGAAGTCATCGAAAAGTCCCCTGGAAAGGCGAGAGTTTGGCCCGGGCGTTAACGAGTTCCGATTGTGCCACGAGGCTGCGCCTCCAAGTCTGGGGTCTCAAAATTGCTGCAGGGAAATTACCATTTGAGGGAAATTAACTTAGCGCTCAGCCCGCATAAGTCTCCACCTGGTACCTGAAGCTGTGCCTAGAGTCGATGTCCACAAACATGCTGCGCTGCGTGGATCTCCGAAATAGAGACCGACCAGGGTGATACCGCAATCTCGGCCTTCTTTCCAGTCAAGTTATCAAGTTGTACATCCAGTAAAGTAGTTCCTCTCTCCCAGTGTAAAAGCATCCTATAACAATATCTAAAAGCAGTGCAAGTCTACCCGTCGCAGCGACATGGACTCGTATCTGTTTGCGTCGTGCAGTGCATCGCATCTAACGCTCAGCAGTTTGCTCCCATGTCTCGTCGTCGATCGGGCAAACATCCGCATGTTATTGGCCTGCTTGCCCCGCTCTCCTTTGGCGTTATCGGCAGTGGTCCGTCGAAAATCGGCAAACTTACTGCTCTTATGGGCAGGACAGTTTTCGCGAGATACAGCTGGGCGATCATGGACGAGGTGGAGAAGGCCGGAGAAGAATCGGTAAACAGGCACTTTGCTCCTCGGCGGAAGAGCGAAGTGCCTTCCTTTGCGTTGAAGATAAGCTAGATGTGCGGGCATTGACAACTGGGAGTGAAGGCACCACAGAACAAGATACAGACTGTCGCTTGCACTTGACTTCGGCGAACGCTACGTATGCATAAAGCGCGCCTAGATATACCATGATGTACGCGTATGCGTAGGTCTGTGCCTGAGCGTCTTTTTTTACCTTCGTCGCCGCGGTGAGATGCACTTGATAGTTCTTCTGGTTGCGAAATTAAAAGAGCTCAGACTTGACCCATACCAAGCATGGATATATCTAAGATGAGTAGTTCAGGCAGGTACATGTATGTAGCCCCCCTGGAAGCAAATTTTGACTTTTTCATGCTTATGTTTGTCCTGAAAGCTAATGAAACAGCCAGTCAAAGGGTGAAAACCGCATGGAAAAATTCGAACGGGAAATTTGAAGAAATGAAAGGCGAAGAAAATTCACCAACCTGTGGCCTGCACGGCCTTCGGCAGAAGTCGCACGGCTGCGGCCGGGAGTACCAGAGTACAGGCATAAAATTAGATGAGGGGCACTTCACGTCACTTTTATCGATGACGACTGCACAACATGTAGTCTACTTGTACGGGCGACGTTACCGGTCTATAATCCTGGTCACTCGTGGCTGACGCAGAAAACAGATATCCGAGAGGGCGAACGGCGCTGAGGTTTCTACTCGTGCCAGTACCTCGTTGTCTGGTGAGCAGTCGCCTCCTACATCGCCGTCACGATCTTCAGAGAGTTACTTATCTCTTCCTCCAAGCGGGTCGTCGAGCACATCGCAAACAGTATCGGGCATGTACATACCGGACCTAATTGCACGCGAGCGTGAAGCGTCGCGCAGCGAAGTAGCCTTCTGTTTCTTGGACGGCTGTCGTGAAGCCGTTGGTCGACATACGCGGGGGAGAGAGAGGGTGAGAGAGGGAGAGAGAGAAAGAGAGAGAGAGAGAGAGAGAGACAGACAGAGAGTGAACGAGAGAGAGAAAGTACTAGGGGACACGCACAACGAGCTCGATCGTCAACTTCGGTCGTGCAAGATCGGGCAAGCAGACTCTCGTGTTTTCGCTCGTGGTGTCCCATTCCGTCCGTACGTTCACTGTTCCCAATGACTTCACTGGGTGGTCGCAGGGCGCTGGACAGCGCCAACAAGGTAGAGCCGGCTACGCTCCCATATCCAAAGAAGGCCGTTTCTGAAACAGACGGTCTCTATTCCTTTCCGAGACAGTATCTCTTATTGTAGGCGGCCTATCTTTCTGAAATTTGGCATTGAAGAAACTCATACCCAGGCAACAAAACCTTACTAGCGATGTTTTAGTTTCCTTTTGATTTTGAAGATAGATGCGTTCAAAGTTGCATTCTTCAACCGAAATCGGACCTTTTCTCGAAATGAATGTAACGCAGGCAGGGAGCAAAATTTCAAGAATCGCTAACAAGATTTTGTAGACCAGCCCTTCAAGAAACGACTAGCAACAGAAATTTGTCCATTCCTTGCGGGTACTCGCACTTCTTATCTTCTGAAAATGAGGTGATTTTTGCACATTACCTCATTTTTCGCAGCCCGCTCCGTTGCCTAATTTTCAGTTTCTTTACTCCAAAATGATCGCCTTGTGAAGCGCTTTCAAGCAATAAAGCGAATGAAAATCGGTTAAGAGACAGCTAAAATAGCCTGAGGGGCTACGTACCTGCCTGGAAGGGGTACTCAACCTCGTCAAGCTCCATCTTGAAATTGCCGCCATTTTCGCGTTATCACTCGGTGCCAGCACCGCGACTTGAAAAGCGTAATACGTTTTTCAAAGCCGCACGATGCGTTGCAGGGTCCCTTTAAAGCTTGCGTCAACTACATTATCCTATTTTGGTGCCAAGCCAGCGCCCCGAACCCTCAAATTTGAATTATAAAAAGTATCTCAGTTTCGAAACGGTTCGGGAATGTGGAACCACCGATGATTTCCTTCTTGTCTTCAAAACTACAAATGAGAAATGCTTCATTTTGGGAAACCTTTTGGGCCGCAAAGGTCAAAATGGGTCTTTTCCATCGCAGTATAGGCAGAAGGATATTGGACTTCAGGGATCTTAACCTCCCTCAAAAGAGCAGAGCGAAGCTCGAGAAGTGTCCACTGGGACGATCCATGTGTCCGTGTAAGGTGTTCCAATGTAGAGGAAGGAATCAGTACCGATGCCAGTAGGTCTCCGTAAGTGTCTCCGGACTTGTCCAACGCTGCTAGTCCCCTGATGTGACACTCTACAGTGTCGTAGAATGACTGCAGATCCTGTGCAGTTGCACGAGGCTTTGGTAAAGACATCAGTGCGTGCATGTGAGCACCTGTCACCTGGTGTGACTGGCCAAACTGCTCTTGCAACAATTTGACAGCCTTTTCAAAGTTCTGGCGAATAGCCGACATGCCAGCGATATACCTGAGAGCGCTGCCATCTAATTGAGCTCGAAGATAGTTAAACTTGTGAATTCCAGAAAGTGATGGATGGTGGTGGACGGCACAGGAAAACGTGTCCCAAAGTGATTGATACTGAAGCGGATCTCCATCAAACCGAGGGAGGCTGAGTTTAGGAAACCTGTGACCGGCTCCAGACTGATCATTACTAGAGGGAATAGTGACTGCTGTACCTCCTTGAGCAACATACGCTTGATGCCCGCCTGATTGTGCACTGTCCGTCGACGTAATAGCTCCTTGATCTGTTTTTTTATTGCGTGGCGCTTGCTAGGTTAGCCTGAACGGTGTTGACGGTGGGGAGGGATGATCAGCAAACTTGAGGGGGACTGCTCTGCGCCGCCGTCGATTTCGAGGCCAGGCCAGGATCGAGACCGTGAGTTTGTGGCCCAGCTGGCGGCTGGAGCCTGCGGCGGTGAGCGGGTGAGAGACGGTCGATGGTGAAGTGGAGATCGCCACATTCTCCTCTGCCTTCTGTATAAAGGCTCCAATACGAATAAGTTCTTCTCTGACTGACTCAGCGAAAGCGTCTGCATCCATGACGGCATCCTTAAGGTCTGGAGCATCGTCCAAAAAGTCAAGCAGCTCGTCCTCCAAGTTCGTCAACACACGAATTTTCGCCTCCACAGGGGATTGGTATAGCTTCAGATTGGCGATAAGTTCGGAAAGAGATTCCTCATTCGAGGGCAGGGGAGAAGAGAAAATAGTGGTTGTCTTCTGGAAGGTCTTCGTGGCAGCGCCACGATGGCCACCACGAACGGCACGGAGTTTCTTGGCTTTCTCCGCGGTAGACATGACTGAGAGATCCTGGTGACGGCACCAACGTCGTAACGTCTAGTGGTACAGGGCGGTTCCCAACAATTTAGTAACTTCTCAGCAATCATGCAACCATCATGAGACAAAACAAGCCCTCCCTCATAAAGCTTCTACTTCTTTCTCTTAGACGAGCAACAATAAAGTAACAACTCCAGCCTGACCACGCTCGAAGGACATTGTTTACAGCCTGTAAAGACGTCGGCTGGAAAGGCGTGCGCTCAGCCGGTTCACGGTGGGCATGCGTACACAAATACTGACACGAGCCACCTTCAGAAAAACAGCCTGATTCACCGCCCTCCTCTCCTCCACCAAAGCGTGTACGGAGAAATGAGCGTCTAGTGAGCAGTCACTTCGTGCTGACAACTTTCAAGACATGGAGCTACCTTCAAGCGTAGGGAACACCTACGCTGGCTTTCTTGGCCCTAAGAAGAGGAAGGATGTGGAGAAAATACTTTGGACCGACGTTCAACGTGAAGTCAGAGGCTATTAGCCTCAGTATGACATTCTGAGTGGTGGTCCTGGATTGAAGAGTAGAGAAGCAAGGTCTGTGACATTCTCAGTGGTGATCCTGGATTGAAGAGTGGAGAGGCAAAGTCTGTGACATACGTGCGGGGTGCATTTGACTTGTTCTTCTCCGCAGCAGTGATGAACCTGGTGGTTGAATCAAGAAAGCTCAAGATTGAGAAGGCACCGTCGAAGGTACCCCAGAGCGCACTCAATGACAACACGAGACCGTACCTTACAAACAAGTGTGAGCTGTATGCTCTATTTGGCTTTATGTACTTCCAGGGACTGTTTGGTCTCAACAACCATGCTGTCTGGCACATATTCTCAGAACGAACTGGTCATCCTGCTTTTGCTGGAGCAATGTCTCAAAACCGATTTTCTTTCTTGATGTCACTTCTTTGGTTCGACCACTTCACAACTCGACCACACCAATGGGAACTCGATCGCTTCACTGCATGCCGACAATTGTTCGACCTCTTCAACAAAGAATGTGGCCGGAGTGTTTCTGCAAGTGATTACCTTTTCCTGGATGAAACTCTATACCCCTTGAAAAACCACGTGGCGTTCAAACACGGACAACCTGGCGAAATATCGCATGTTGTTGAAGTCACTAAACGATGCTTGGCAAAGCTACACTTATCAATAGTTGGTGTACCCAGGCAAGCCAAAGAAAGAGCCATCACCATTCTACATTGCCGCGACGCAGAATTATGTCAAGGAATTAGTTACGATGCTGGATGGGATCTTGCTGAGGCCCTGGTTGCTCCGTTTGCCCAACAGAGAAGTTTAGTTGGCCTTTGGAAAGAAAACCACAATGAAGTCATAAATTTTGTTCTGAGAGAATGAGTCGAGGTCTCAACCAACAGCCAGCTCGATGCCTGATGAGGAGACCACTACCACTGCTAGGAAACGATACCATGTCTGCATCTCAAAGTTGGCTGGAGCGCCAGGCTACAAGGCTGAGAAGGACAAGTTGCCTAAGATCAAGGCCACATGCCGCAATTACGCAAAGACGACATGCCGGAAGCATTGACACCAAACCTTCAAGGATTGCTTTAAACACTTCATTAGGATCCCCCCTTTGTTGGCAAAAAGACTTTCGTCTGGCAATATGGACACTTGTAGGTAAAAACTATCTTCTTGCACATCTTTTCAACTCTTTTCTATTTGTCAACTTTTCAATTTCAGTTCGCTCATTCTTTTGGCCGGTGATAAACGCATACCAGCCAATCCACCCAGATTATTTTTTCTTTGTGGAAAGTGACCAGTTTTGTTTCATCAAAATGTGTTTCTATTTTAGCCCTTCCATGGTCCAAAATGGTTACTTAAGGTATAGGAAGAAAAAAATAGAGGCCTGGGGATTGCCCCAAAGCCTCCCCCCTGTGATGTTCAAAGCTCAAAAGAGCCTGTGAGGGATAAGGTTAGGGAAGAAAAGGGAAGTAGCTCACTGGTCCCGATAGCTCAATTGGCTGGAACATCAGCCGCGTAAGCTGATGGTCCCGGCTCGAAATCTGGTTGGGGCATTGCATTTTTTCCACTGTGCTTCTTTCCATCCTTTCCCCTGCTTCACTTCCCCTTTGTTCCTAAATAATGTCTGGACATGATTATACTAGCCCACACCGGAAAGATGTCATATTCTCTTGCCCTGACTATACTAGCACATAGAGGAACGACATCATAATGTCTGGACGTGACCTTACTCGCCCATGCAGGATAGACATCATAATGTGTAAACGTGACTAAACTAACCTATACAGAAGAGACATCATGTCTTGACGTGTCAATACTAGCCTAAGCATAATAGACCGCCATTATGACTGTTATCCCTTGGTGCACATTTCACGCGCATCTATCATAAACATGGCATGCGGTCCAGTCAGGATCGACTCGATCGTTTTCTTTCGTTGTATTCTAGCCGCTCAATTGCAGCTATTTTACGGAGTGTGAAGCTCACAATGCGAAGAGGGTCTTGGAAAATTACATTTATTTTCCCTTTGCACAGGTGTATGGCCAGCACTCTACCATGAGGGGCAGTCGAGACGGAGGACAGCGGAAGGGCAGAAATTCAGAGTCCGTTTTCCTGACGGTGGAAACATTTGCGAAACGAAAGAGTTTAAAGGTTAGTTCCCAAACATCACGTCCTTGCTTGATTTGTGCTCCTTTCTCGTTTCTTTCTGTGAGGTTATCTGTTAGATCTCCATTCTTGGACCTAATGTGCTTATTAAGGTATGTGATGCAATCATGTTCGCTAAGGAGGGTTCGAAAATCCTTAGGATAAAGTCTGCCCGTTTTTTTTTTGTTTGATGGGTTATTTTGGGCAGCTACAATTTTCTCTTTGTTAGAAGGCCAGGAGGGTCTCCTGCACTTCCTCGAAACAGACAGCCGAAATGATCCGTGTTGTAATGCCCTGGTCCATAGATTGCTCACACACGTCTGCGTCAGCAGCCAGTTCTCTTAAGCTGATGAAAAAACCCTTCAAAGGCTGGCCTTCGAGTTGTCGAGGTTCTTTAAATTGCTGCGAAATTTTGTTGCTGCCGGAAGCGTTCACCAATCTTAGCGATCGTGTCGCTGAGGGTTGTGCATGAGTAAATGACGTCAGTTAGGGTGGCCCTCGTCTCCGTCGTTAGGCCATGTCCGGAGCAAGCCTATTTGCTTCTCCACCTGTTGGTGGTTTCTCTCCGATAAGGTAAAAAAGCTACTCCGGTCTTTGTGCCGGACGCGCCGAACTCGCTCTCTGTGGCGATGGTGTCCAACGTGGGCGGTGGTTGCACGGGGGTGGTCGGACAGCTGCAGGGGCGTGTCACTTCCCTGATGTTGCAGTGGGATAGGCGGCTGCTCCAGGCTTTGGCTCTACTGTAGTGCCAGCGGTTTGGAGGCGCTCATTCTGCTTTTCGAGTTCCTCAAGTCATCCTTGGAGCTGGGTAGTTTAACGTTGCGTTACCTCCAAGAAAGCCTGCGGCCAGGCTGGCGGTGCACCCTCCATCTCCTGTGTCCGCTGCCATGGCAAGACTTGAGGAAAAAGAAGAAAAAAGTAGGGTGTGGAAAAAAGTTGCACTTACCCTTGCCCCTTGCAACACTTCCCAGGTTCCAAGGCTCGGGTTCAGGATGAGGAAAACGTTCGCTGCGCATGTTGGGTATATAGCTGCGATCTAGAATCGTACTATATTTTCATTCAGATCGAGAGCAAAAAAGCCATGCAACATCATTTCCACTTGAAGAATGGTGGCTGTGGATATTAATCCTTATGTTACAACAGTGAGCAAATACCATTCTTCCATCACAGATCGGACGATACTCAACAACGTTGCTACAGTAGCTCCATGTCCAATTTCCAAACCTAGCCTTCTCCAAGCGCTAAAGACGTCTTCAAAGCCAGCCTACGCACCCCTCAAAAACCTTACCGATCTGTATTCGCGCGGAACGTGGTCGTGTTCCTTATCAAATTACTGTATGTGCGGACACCGGGTACGAGCAACAGATCACTTTTTGGCTGGATAACGCTATGAAAAACATGACAATTGCCATACGCAAACTTAGTCGTGATTCCTCTCTCCTCCATAGTTTGTTGATCTGGTCACTTCTTCTGTATTATGCCGTTCCCAGTATTCGAAGCAACCGCACCCAGTTCCGATTTGCTCCAGGCGGGTGTGCATGTTCAGTGGGTTGCATTAACCATTCAACCAAACTTTGTCTGGGAGGATAAAGAGCGGTAGAAACAGTAATTTTCTTATTTACTTTTTTTCAAATTTCCGGAAATGCTGTCAAGATTAGCCCAAAGGTTGTCACCACAACGAGTCATTTTCGCTTTAGTTGATGGAATGGTCTAAGCAGTTGACCTGTAGACATCCGCTTAACCAGGCTTAGCTCACCGCAAGGTTTATCCCAAAACTGACCCTGGATAAATTGAAACGAAAGGGAAATTTTGTGTTCTCCTGTAAGCAGTCAACTACCTAAAACTCTGAAGAAAGCAGACATGCAAGTCTTGGCTTGACGTTATACTTCTGCTTCTGTAATTTTTCTTTTGTACATGTACTCATGCCCAGCTGACCAAGCCGTAGAACATCTTCCGGAGAGCTCCCCGTATGTATATGACTGAATAAATTGTCCATGCATGGTTGCTGTCTGTCTAACTTTCACAAGAAAATGACACTCTCGTATAGAAATTGCTGTTTTCTGCATTTTCTGTGGTGTTGTAGTCACTGTGATAACCATACACTATCCAACCACATCAACCAATCAATGTTGCAAAGAGTTTTCATGCTTTCCTTGCAGAATTAGACAGACATAGCAAAGTTTATTTTGTTATATTAGCTCCCTGAAAAAATATTTACTGAGTCTTGTCGAACCAGAAACCTGAAGTTTACATGCCATGTACTGTCGATTGTTGAAAATGTTTTCAGGGCCATCCATTAATGAACAATTGGCCACTAAGGGAGGTTTTCTGCCGGTTGACCGAATAACGCATGAAACTTTAGTTTAAGTAGGACAGAAGACATCCGGCAGGGTCTTGCACAATTTCATGTATATTTTGAGGAAGGTTTCGCTTGAAATGTTCTCTGTGTAAGAAGGACGCACTCTGTGAACCTTCCAGCGTTACGGTAAACACTGTCTGGGTGTTCTACTTTGTTGCTCTATATTCTTGACGAAGCCAAGGCTGAGGGTGTGTATTATTGTTCCCATGTGTGTGGTCAAAAATAACTTCATAAAATGTGTATATGCACACAGAGGCATGGAAGGTACATTCTCTATCCGCATAAGTAGCAATCATGTCATTTCGCAATCGAGCACGAAAAAGCTGATTTCAGCTCGAGTGACTGTGCCTAGGGTCTGGAGACAACACGCACTGTAACATGCGAAAGTCGACCAGTCTCTGCCAAGAGTGTAATATGAGAATGTTAATAATGTATGTTACGTTGAACCGCTAAATCAACCTTGATTGTCATCTACAGGAAGGAAAAGAAAGAGGAAATTGACGAAGTTTTGCAGGGGAAGTTCCATGGGATTTGCAAGGAACTAGTGGTTAGTGACGGACTGTTACGTCGTCTGGAAGAAAAAAGATTGCTAAAACCGGATGAGTACAAAGGACTAAAAACATGGATGGATAAGAATGACCTTTCCAGCTACAACCTAACGGCAATCACCCTGGCGACAGTGGAGTCAAACTTGAGGTCATTGGAACACAGGAGAAACTATGTATCTGTTCTTGTGGATTTCAAACCTTCACTTGCTATGGGAATTTTGAAAGGCCTGTCCAAAGGTGAGTGTTGTGTGAGATGCGGGAGTGTAAGATTTTGAGAAACATTGATCAGCAGTGGGGTTTCACCGCTCCCCACTGTTATGTTAGGGACTACGGCACTTCAGTAGATAGCTAAGGCCAGCCACAGAACCCAACATTTACTACAGGGGTAACACGTGAAGTGATACCTGCAGCAACCCAACGTGACAGGTGGTGTGTCATCTGAGGTGGCATCCCATGTCACCACGTCTCCCCCTCACGGTTGAACGACGACCCTGGGAGTAGCTGAAAAGGAAAAGAAGGGAACAACTTGCCAGCAATTTGTAGAGAAAATAAAACATCAACGAAACCAAAGAGCTTCACAAACGAACTCAAAAGTCAAAGAAGAAGGGCCTGGCTTTCTTAGGATTTAAAAAACACCCAGAAAAGAAGTGCGCCAAAGACGTTGCCACTCTCACTCCTCACTACGCTGCTTAGGCCTCGAGGATCCTGGTCGATGACCTCGGCTATAGTCGGCCAGCGCTTTGTCCGTGGGTGCTGGACAAGAACCACTGTCCCGTCCGGCAAGACTGGCAACTGCTTTGAGTATTTGTCGCAGCATTCTTTGGCCTTCTCGCGAAGCCACGCTGCTGCCTTGTCTGCTTCAGCCGACTCTGTCTGGCACTTCTGCCTAAACGAGCGATGATGTGCTGGGACGTTAGAGCGCATTGGCCTCCCGAACACCAGTTGAGCTGGGCTGAAACCGTGAGCTAGTGGGGTATTCCTTAGCTTATTTAGACCCTCTCGAAAAACATTGTTCACTTCGCCGTTGGGCTACGTCTTGGAAGGGAGAACGGACGCCTCAGCCGCACTGTTGGCTTTGGGGTAGTGTGGGCTGCTAGGATCGTGTGCAATTCCTCACTCCTCGCATAATTTGAAGAACTCCATTGTTGTAAATTGAGATCCACCGTCTGTCGTTAATCTGAGCGGGATCCCTTTGTCCATGAAAGTATCTTTCATGTGGCGAATAACCGTAGAAGCCGGTGCCTGCCAGCCACAATGAATAAAGATAGGCCAGCCTGAAAACTTGGCAGTGAGAACCAGAACGTCTTTCCTGCCAGATGAAATAGATCTACGGCGTCGCACTCAAAGTGGCGAGTTGGACGAAGACCTAGGATGAGAGGTTCTCGCTGTTGTGAGGGAAGGTGAGTGTGATGTATGCACATCTGCACGTGTTACTTTTGCTGCTGGGAGGTTTCAGTTAGTTGTGCCATTAGCCACCACGTCTAGTCAATATCAAGACATGTAGTGTTTCAGTGAAGAAGAGAGAGTGAACCACCGACTAGGTGTTCTGAGTGTTTGGGGGACACAACATTGGCGGCGACGCACTGAGACTAGCCAACGGGAACAATGTAGAAGTATGGGCGAGTAGAGGTGTTCGACCCTAACAAGGACAATTGGGACTCATACAAAGAAAGGTCAGAGTTCGCTTCAGGAATGAATGGCGTGGAAGAAGTGGACGACACCGGAAGAAGACAGGTCCTACTCACGATGTGGGGGAGGAAGGCGTTCGACCTGGTGTGGAAGTTATGCGCGCCAGAGAAGATGGTGACAAAGTCGTACGCAGACCTGTGCAAGTTAATGGCTGACGATTGTTGCCCCAAGCCTTCGGTAATTTTTAGCGCTACAGCTTTCATAACCGGAACCGGGGGAAACGGAGCCGGAGGCGGAGTTCATTGCATCCCTCCGGAAGCTTGCAGCTGACTGAAACTTCGGGACGGCGCAAGACGAGACACTTAGGGACCGTATCCTATGCGGAATTAACAACAAGGCGGCCAAAAGGAAGACACTGGAAGACGAGAACTTAACACTCGCAAAAGCAATCGCAATAGCCCTGAGTAGAGAAGTGACGGAGGAGCATATCCGCCAACTCCATCCAAAGCGAGTGAGTCAACTGGAAGAAACCATCCACCGGACCACTCAGGCAAATACCCTCGGCGGCCGGGAAGCACAGACAGATGGGCCAAACTGCGCGAAGCACGTGTGACCGGTGTGGATCCGAACAGCATTACGCGCGGCAGGGCTCGTGGCGAGAAGCGGAGTGCTATAAGTGTGGGAAAAACGGTCACCTAGCTTGTGTATGTCGTAGCAGCAACCGTGATAAACGGTCGGGACGATCGAAAGTGAAAGAAATCGATGCCGCAGGCAACCGAAGTGGCCTGTCCAACATAAAGAGTGAATGGTGCGGCCCAGTGAAAGTCGCAGGATCGGAAGCCAATCATGGCCCATGCATATGTGAGATGGATGGAGAGAGTTTGAAGATAGAAGTTGACACTGGGGCCGCAGTCACGTTGATTACAACAGACTCCTATGAAGAGTTGTGGCCAGAACAAGGCCCCAGGATTGAGCAGATTGAAACCCGCCTGCAAGGATACTCGGGGCAAGAAATCCCGGTACGTGGGAGAATCATGGTAGAGGTGAAAATCCGGGAACCCATCCAGACCAAGCGAAGCCACCTGCTACCGGTGATGGTCGTAGAATCGAAGGCGGAAATTTGACTGCTGGGACGTGATTAGTTAAGCCACGTCATACTGGACTGGTCCCAACTGCTCCAAGTCCATGTCGTCAGGCCGGAGCTGGCTGGAGCGAAATGGGAAGGATTACAGAAAGTCCTGGAGCAAAATGATGAGATGTTAAGACCTGGTGTGGGAACATTCACAGGCCCGCCAGTCAAAATCCGACTGAAGGAAGACGCTCGACCCAAATTCCATCATGCAAGAATGGTACCATTCGCGATAAATCCCGCAGCTGAAGAGCCCATTACGAAAACTATGAATGACTGAATCTTGGAGCCAGTTGAACCTTCTGAGTGGGCGTCACCCGTAGTCTATGGTCCAAAAGAGGACAGCAGTGTCCGACTATGCGGTGACTACAAGCAAATCCTGAACCCCAGTGTTTAGTGAACCAGTATCCGCTGCCAAAGGTAGAAGAGATGCTAGCGACCCTAGCAGGGTGTCAGTAGTTTACCAAAACCGACCTGCTGCAGGCGTATCTCCAATTTCTGTTGGACCCGGCAAGCCGCTTGTTTACAACAATCAACAGACACAAGGGATTGTTCCAGTTCACTTGTCTTCCTTTTGGAGTTTCAGCGGCTTCGGGAATCTTCCAAAGGATAATCGAGGGAATTTTTGCTGGAATACCTCACGTCCAGCTCAGAGCAGATGAGATTTTGGTCAGTGGGACGGATGGTGACGACCGTTTGAAAAATGTTCAGGGAGTGCTTGACAGACTCGCGAAAGCAGGATTGAGGGCAAAGACGAAAAGTGCGTGTTCATGATGCCCGAGGTGATTACTTGGGTTATGCTGTGGAAATTCAGGGCTATTACCTTATAACCGAGAATATCGAAGGGATCCTGAAGGCACCAGCTTCGAAAGACACATCGGAGCTGAAGAGCTTTTTGGGAATGGTAAACTATTAGGGACAATTGTTGAAAAATCTTGCCACAACACTGGAGCCGCTTCATCACTTGTTACCAAAGGATGTCCGATGGAGATGGGGCTCTGAACAGGATCGTGCCTTCACAAACCTCCAGAGTCAACTCGCCGCGACAACTGTTCTGGTGCACTATGACCCCAATCTGCCTTTACATGTCGCCTGTCACGCTACGCCATATGGAGTTGGGGAAGTTTTATCCCACAAGTATGACGATGGGCAGGAATGACCGGTGGCATATGCCTCAAGGACCCTCTCTAAAGCTGAGTGAGGGTATGCACAGTTTGATTGGGAAGGCCTAGCTGTGATATTTGGAGCGCTGCGCTTCCGGAACTACCTCTTTGGTATGAAGTTCATAACAATCACCGACCAACAGCCTTTACGGGGGTATTTGGTGAGGGCAAGCCTATACCAACGTTAGCTTCGAGCAGCATCACTACGTGGGCCTTGATACTGCACGGATACTCCTAGCATATGCAGTATAAACAGGGAAGGCAACATCAGAATGCTGACGCATTGAGTAGACTCCTGTGCAAACCACAAGAGCCGACCAACAGAGATGCCACCACGCCGGACTTAGCACTCCAAGTAGAAATGCTGGAGAGAGGCCTTGTCACAGCCACCGTCATTGAGAGAGAGAGAGAGAGACACTGAAAGATCCTGTCCTGTTGAAGGTCAGTCATTTTTTTGCACACTGTTGGCCAACCAGCGAGAGTCTAGATGACTCACATAAAAGGGTATGCTGCGGTACAAAACGAACTGTCTGTCCATGGCAAGATGGTGACGCGTGGTTTAAGGGCAACCGTGCCTTTATCTTTGCGAGAGAAGTGCCTTAGCATATTATATGAGGGTCACCAAGGCATAGTTCGAACCAAGGCATTAGCACGCCACTATGTGTGGTGGCTTGGCATTGATGCAGACATCGAGAATGTTGTGAAATGATGCATTGAGTGCCAGCGAGCCAAACCCATGCCACAAAACTGCACCCTGCATTCTTGGGAACGGCCATCAAAACCCTGGGAAAGACTGCACCTAGATTATGGCGGAACTTTGGAGGGATACATGTTGCTAGTGGTCATTGATGCCCATTCTAAATGGATGGAGGTTGGTGTTGGTCGAACATC
>JAOWAR010019027.1:1316-13746 GCA_028571005.1 Clathrina lutea
TACGAATGGGCAGTGGCACATAACACATTGAGACAATCAGATACGAATGGGCAGTGGCACATAACACATTGAGACAACCAGCAACAAATGGGCAGTTGGACAAAAAGGCCATTAAATTGGTCATTTTTATTTGTTGGATGATCTCTCATCTGCCACACCCGAATTTTTTTTTTCTCCATAACATTGTCCTTACAGACGTTGCGGTCTTTGTGTTTCTGCTCGCCCTTCTTCCTTGCGTCTCCCATTCCTAGGTTTGACACAGCTATGGTGGCCTTCCTAGACCTAATGAACCAGGTAACTGTGCTGATTTTTCCCTGCGTGTCTTCTTCAGGACTCCCAGCTGAGGCTGGTGTTCTGCATAAATTTCATTTGTGAAAGGGCATGAGAATGGCATGTGTTCTGTGTTGTTAGTGATTTCACTATTCAGTGGTGTAACTGATAGCAAACTGAAGATCTTTGTCGTTCATGGCTGAAATACCGGGGGTTTTGTTGTTGTTTGTTTTGTTTATTCGATGGTTTGTGTCTGTGTGTGGTCTGCAGCGAAGTACATTGTCCTGCAATGAACTTTTGGCCAAGAGGTCAACCATAAATAGAAGAAAAAGAAGAAGAAGAAGAAGAAGAAGAAGAAGAAACGATGAAAGCGTAAATTCCAGGCGTTGCAGATTGTTTGGTTTCAGTTTCGGGTTTATCCTGGACCAAGGGCACATGAGTCAACTCATGGGACTTACAAGAAGGAAATGTGTATGAAATCTATGTGAAAGCACTCACCACTCGAATACTACAGCTTGTCACAGTAACATTGATACCGCCTGGATTATTCTTTTGACAACTTATTGTCAGGTTAGGCTGTGGCATGTGAAACTGCTAGTTCTATACCTCACCACAAGCACGTGTTGATTCCTCTTCTCCATTTTTTTTTTCACATACGCACTTGGAACTCGTCACCGTGCCAGTCTTAATGGACTCGTCACAGGCTGGAAACATCAGCCTTGTTGAATCAGATGGTGGTTGTCAAGTTAAAGGCGATCTCATCGTTTCACGTCTCTCGTTTTCTGGCTTTTCTCTTCCTTTGGTGCTTAGCTGAAACAGGCTGTCGAGGCTCGTGGAAAGGAGGAGCTGAAGTTTCCTTATCGGTGGGTATATGGCTCTGCTGTGTCAAGCTTGTTGACGTATTCTTCTTTCTTGTGCAGCACTTGATTCCTATTTGAATGTTCACTATCCAGCAAGCTCACCAAGAATCAAATAAATTGATTGCTTGGGCATGTTTACACAGCAAAGCACAATGTTCACCTGCCCTTCCTGTGAAGGCCGACTCATTGTCATGGTCTTCCAATCTGCTTTTTTCATCTTCACTTAGGTTTTCTTTTTTTTTTTTCTGCCCCTCCAACTGAACAGGATTAGACTAGGAAGCTGGCAGGGCCTGTCTTCTGCAAATTGCCAAATTTGCAGGTGCAGAGACTAAAATAAAGAATGAGAGTGGCAGGCAACAGATTATTGAAGAGTTTTTCTCTCTCTCTTTGAATAGTTGGTTTTTGTTTTGCTTTCGGTTTATTTGTTAACAGCTGATCACAGTTTGTTGGGTTTTTTTTTTTTGGTGCTGGTCTTCGGTAGTTTGGAGTTCCTGAAATCTCTGCCTTTTTCGGTTATTGCTCTCACAGAATGGAAGGCGACAAGATTGGAGAGGCGGCTCCGTCCAGCCGCTATGCTTCTGCCAAGTGAGTTCATGCTGAGTTGCATCAGTACAGCCAAATCTCAGCAAATCTATCCACCTCAGCTTCTTTTGTGTTTATCCTTTTTTTATGGTGTTCTTTTTCTCTTGCCTTCAGGGGCTCACAAGATTTGTGTTGTTTGTTTTAGAGCGGAAGTTGGCGACTCATCAGAAGGAGCGAGGCCCAAGCAGTACTCCATCAAGTGAGAAATGTTATTTTTCTCCTGATTCTTCTTCGTCTGATGTGTCTTTGAGGATCCTTCTAGTTTCTGGGATATTTATATTTGTAGTACCGATTATGTAAACGTTCCTGCCTGGCATCTGGGCATGCTGTTGTCTGAGGCCTGACGTCATTTGCAATGCAGCATGCATTACTGGTGTGAGCCGTCCAGAGGCCTTGAAAGCAGCGAATCTCTTTTGCAAGCTCTGTAACCGGTATTAGTCCTAGAAGGAGCTACAGTCATCCCATGTTGTTGGGTATAGTGATCCTTTCCTTTAATTTCAAAACTTGATCGGAGTTAATCACACATAATCACTATTATAAAGCAAGCAAGCAGTCACCAAAAACAGGCTTTGAGTATGTAATTGCCATTGGGGAGAAGAGAAATGTCCCCCTCGGAGAGCCACAGTCGTGATCTTTGCTGATGCACAGGTTGGATGTAATGACCAAACCGTGACTTAGACCTGAGAGATGAATGTCTTTTTTTGCTTTCATCCTGCCCTGCCTTGGTCATCCATGGATCCTTTAAGAGTGCGTCTAACGGGATTATTGTCAACTCATTCTTTACTGCTTTTGTTGAATGTATTGCCGTGCTGCCATGGTGCTCTTCATGACTTGGTTTTCCCCATTGTTCCTGGCTTGACCCTTGGAATGTTGTGCGCTTGTCTTGTTCAGAACACAGCTGAACAGTGAAGAGCAGTGGACGAAGGCGCTCAAGTACATGCTGACGAATCTGAAGTGGGCCCTTACGTGGGTTTCTGTCAGATAGGCCTTGATCTGGAATCAATGGCTCTCACTCCTCTCTCTCTCGCCCCCCTCTCTCCGTTCTCCTGCACTCTCTAATCTCATCAACCATATCATAAACTATTGATATCATTGTACATAAAGTAAGAAACATGTTTCAATTAATTTGTTTCACTCCTCACACAGTAACATTCATCTGTTCGACATGTTAAATACATCCAGCACAGGATTTCATAGTATAAAACGTCACCAATAAGGATTGAGCCAAATGTTACTTGCTTTGCGTTGCATTGTGACTGAACCATGGAAATGGAAACGGAGAGAGTACCAACAGGAGTTGAACCGTGGTTCATGATGTACTGTCTCGGTGAGTTTTAAGTTTTGGCATTGGAATGACGAGTCCACTTGAGGCGAACACCTTTGCCATGGCTGCATCCCGATCAACACCGTCCGCATCAAGCGTAATGTTCAGCCGTGCGCGCGGCAGTCCAGCCACTTCTCCTCTCAGCATCACGTTCGTGCGTGACTTGGACACAACTCGCATGCTGTGTAGAACGATCTGTTCGGGCGTGGCCAGCGACTGGGGAGCAAAGGGTGTTTTCTCAGGTGGTCTGACTGGTGAGGTCATAACTATGTAATCGTTCTCCTCGCGGTTGCGTCTCCTCTCCAGACTTGCTGTCAGGTGCGGACTGCTGCGACCGCATCTGCTGAAGCGTGGCACGTCGTAACCGCTATCTGTGCGGCTCGGTTCGTAGCGTAGAGTGCCGAAGGGGTCACGAGGTGTGCTGTAATGACTCCGTCCGTTCATGGTGGGAGACCCACTCAGAGTCAAGGAATGCGGCTGTGGGCTCCCGCTGCTTCCTGAGCATGAGCGGCTTCGACGATACTGGCTTGCTCGGCCAGCGTGTGTCAGTGACATGGCAGAGCACTCCTCCCTGGAATGACGTCTGTGCACAGGGTGGATGTTGTGGTAGGGTGGGTCACCCCTTTTGCTATCCGTGTCATCGTCGCTGATGGTGTCGTAAGTCCTACCCATCTCCTTCTCATCATCATCTTCACTCTCACTTGACGACAGACAGAGACTGTTTAGCATGAGAGAGAGAGAGGGGGGGTTGAAGGCAACAATTTGTCACATGCCCGATATTTTCATTGAAAGTAACATTTCACAGCGCCTTTGTGGCACTGCATCTGTACAAGGAAAGGCGAAAGCGGGTTTCTGTGGTTGTATGTAATACATTGACGTTCCTGAGTGCCCGGGCAACCACGTTTTGCCAATTGCATGCAAGCGAAATAGAACCTGCACATATGCACAGACTAAAAGTTGAGTGAACGATGCAAACTTCACTGAGGTCGACGCTTCGGCGGATGCATATCACCGCCACCTGTTCAGCTTGTTTGAAAGCCAGAATTTTGAAGAAAAAAAATTAAATTGAGTAGTTGGCTGAAAAAGAAAACTTAAAATCGTCCGAGCTGGTTCACCTTAAAGAGGGTTTATATTGCCAACGAAACGGTTGAACCCACCTTTTTTCTTTCTTTCTTTTTTTTTAGAGGCAGATCAACAACACAAAAAGAGATCACTGTCAAAGTTTTCTGATAGAGGAAATGAAAGCAATTGTTTCAATGAAGGCGGAAATTGCACGTCTTTGACAGTCTCCGGCGTTTCTTCGTCAGGAACAGCATCTTTCTCGCCACTGCACTGTGACAGCGACGAGAGAACTCGTACAACAAAAAATGACCGTCGATTTGTTGAAGACAGCATTGCTTGCATTGAGGCTAAAACCCCAGTGCTGCTTCTCCCTCACATGTTCGAAGTCAATAACGTTTTTTTTTCCATCTCGGCGCAAAACGACCCAAAAGTTCATATCCAGAATGCCGTGGCTAACTTGGTTGACTCTGGCGTCTTTGCATCTAGCGCCTTTCAAATGTCAGTCCTCTACTTCCAAAATCCTCACCTTCCTTTTGGCAGGAGAAGCTACGTCAACATCTATTGCACAACCTTGCAACTTAACTACCTCGTGGACGCCCGTCACGGAAAGCAATGAAACCTTTCTCATTTGCCCAATCGACCCTCACCGCCTGCAAAAAGGACATCTGAAACTTCACGTACCCCTGCTTGCGTTGAAAGGTGAGAGAGGGGACACGGGGTGAGTTTCATAAATATCTTGTTTCCCTCTCGTGCCTGGCTATGTCAGCCCTAATGTAACCCTCAGATAAAAGCCTCCGCTTTTTATGTACCTCGGGATATTAACGGCTGATAAATCCTCGTGCTCAGGATATAAGATAAACATATTCCACGCCATGCATGCACGGTCATTAAAATGGCTGAATTTTCCTGTCTTGTATAACCTACGTTGGTGGGCTCCGCTGTAAGCCTCGTGATATTTCCTGGATGTGCGGCAACAGGTGCTTGAGATCGACGTCAGGTCTGCAAGTAAAAATGAAATCCCAAACCATGTTTCGAATGTGTTATTATTTAATGCAATGCAATCTATGGCAAAAGCTTACCACTTTATGATCGACGTAGACCCATACAGGTCACCACAATCTTACCGTTCTATGGTATGAGATCTGTACAGGCCACGTCATTGAAACCTCCCTTTTTCCACAAGATAGCCGTCAATATCCTGACATCAATCACCTTGACATTCCTATGTGGATATTATTGATGGAGCCTGTTGTCCATGCGTTGACTTGAGCTGTATGCATTGTCTTGGATGAAGTCGGTGGTGCATTGAATTTCTAAATATCAGAAGCTTAAGGCCAGCGTGGGGCGATCCACCTAAGTCTCCTCAGTGGTGCTCAATCTTATCTTCGATCCCGTCTGCAGGGGAGCCCTAGGCTAAAAGTGAGGAAACGCCTCTTCAACCAACGGTTAAAACGCCCTAGTGCACTTGGCACAGGAAAACAACGGAAAAACGCACTAGTTTTCTTAAGGTCTGGAGCTTTGCCCCTTGCAGCTATGGTGCTCTAATTTTACAGCATCTATCCTGATGTTGAGGACTACAAAACTTTACTACAGATTCTCGGTTTTTGCCCTGGAGCATGATTTAAAGGGACTTTCAGCTGAATAAGCGTTGTTTACCCGTGTCCTTGTCTTTGAAGGACCGTCACTATTTTTTGAGATGGAATATCAAAATTCTGTAGTAAAGATTTGTGCTCCTTGTACCAAGGAAGAGAATAAAAAAAAAACCCGATCGAAATCGGAGGTAGTATGTGGACACTAGACCTTAAGAGAACTGCAGAGTTTTACTTCGAAGCTCAAGAGTGAAGAGCTGCTGGGCTGATGTAGCCGGCTGGCCGTGCAGCACCGGCAAGCCACTTTGCAACTTTGATCATGACATCATCCTTTGAAGTGTCCTAACGTGCACGAGGATGTGGCGCGAAGTCAGCTGAAGCTACGAACGCACGGCCGACGTTCTTCCGCGCGCAATCCACCACTGCACAAGCTATCTTTAGGAATGGACGGCGCCCGAGCCGTCCGGACGCCAAAGCCAGTGCCTCGGCGCTTCGCGCGCCCCTTTGTTGCTTCAGGAACTTGTGCGAACCTTTTCAGCAAGAAACACGAGGCTCAATAGTGAAGGAAATTGAATCCAGGCAATCAGAAGCCCTTTTCTACCACAACTACACTGCTTTTGTAACAAAACAGAAATCAGTGAAAACCGCCCTCGGATCGCCCCACGTTTTCATGCAGTAGATTAGTTGCCTCAAACTAGGGCTAAGTCGGGTCCACTTTTCCCCGGGCATCGGGTATCAGGCCCAACTAATTTGGTCTCGCGGGTACCCCTGTGTAATTACTAATTAGGTAGCCAAGGTGACAAACCACAAGGCATAAGGAATAGTGTAATGCCATACCAGTGTGAGCAAGTGCGGCATTGGAAGTTTTTGTTAACCAGCTACACAATGTCCAAATGACATTATGCAGAACAAATGTGGATTGGCATAAGTGTTTCTCTCTTCAAGAGGTCTTGCAAGCAACAAAGCGCAATCAGAATAATGATGATATAGTGACGATGTGGATGAAACGCACTGATCATGACTTTTAAGCTTACATACTGTGAAGTTATAACAAAATGTGTCCGAACAATGAAGCCAACGACTGTGGGGATAAATGACTAAGGTGCGCTGGCGGCTCAATAGGTCTCTTAAAACTCATTGCCTCAAAGTTTGATCTTCGCCAGTCATACTTCTCTTGTGCTGTAAAACTACTCTTTTGTGCTTAAAGCCTGAACTTCGCACTGACCACAGGTGCTGAGATGAGTATGATTTACCGAACGTTTCGGTCATCCACGCCATCATCAGTGGAAGAACAAGCAAAAATAGGAAACTCGCAGCGCTTCATACAGGAAAGTGATAAGTTGACGTGTGAAAGAAAGCGTGACAAGACAAGAGAGTGCGTGACCGGAAGTGTAATGTTCAGGTGTGCAAGTAACAGAAGAAAAACAAATCAAACCAGAAAACCTGTCCCCAAGTTTTCCGCGCGCCGGTTGAGCGGAGGCTTGTGTGCCTGAAGGGCCAGAGGCTCGGCTATGTGGAGTCGCAGCTGGTTGCGCTGCCACTCAACGATCTGGAAGGCTATGTTATGGGCAGCCGTGCGGTAACTTTCTCGATAATGGGCACCAAAGGCCGAGTCTGGTAAGTGTTTCTTAGCATCGTTGATATGTTCACACGCCCTTTCATGCAGTGTTCTCATCGTCATGCCGATGTAAAATTCACTGCAAAGTATGCACGTTCGAGCATTGGCAGACGGCAGGAACGGGGCGTGCTGGCGTCGCTCTGCTGGGGCATTTGCTGGGCAGGAGTCTTTTTGACAGTGTCCAGGATCGTCCATCCTCACGGGTTGATGATACGTGTGTTAATGTTGCATTTGCCGAGTATATTGCAAACACTCCGATTGAAGCGGTCCGAAATAAACAGCAATTGGAATGCGAGGCCTGGAGGTGCCTGGGGAGTGTCTGATCGAGTCCATTTTGAGTCGCATCAACCCCGAGCCACTAAACGGTCGGTCGCTCAGAACGAGTTCAAACGGACCATTCAATGCTCCACGGCTGAACAACGCACCAAGGCTCTGGATTTCACAAGGCGGAAACTCAGTGCTAACGCTATCTGGTGCGATGGACTGGCCGCACGATAGGGGAACAATGTGAAAGATCAGACACTCACCTGGCACATCCAGGCCTCACATTCCAATTGCCATTTATTTCGGACCGCTTCAATCGGAGTGCTTGCAATATACTCGGAAAACACAACACTAACGCACGTATTATCAACCCATGCGCACGGACGATCCTGGACACTGTCAAGAAGACTCCTGACCGGCGACCAAGGAAATGCCCCAGCAGAGCGACGCCAGCATGCCCCGTGCCTGATGTCTGCCAACGCTTGGACGTGGTATACAGAGCGATGTGCGTACTTTGCAGTGAATTTTACATCGGCACAATGACAAGAACACTGCAGTGAAAGGGCGTGTGAACATATCAACGCTGCTAAGAAACGCTCGCCGGACTCAGCCTTTAAATTGGCATCCATTATTGAGAAAGTCACCACACGGCCGCCCCTTAGAATTAATGATAACATAGCCTTCCAGATCATCGAGTGGCAGCGCGACCAGCTGCAACTCCACACAGCCAAGGCTCTGGCCCTTAAGGCACACAAGCCTCCTCTCAACGCGCAGAAGACTTGGGGACCGGCTTTCTGGTCTGATTTGTTTTTCTTCCTCACGTGAACATTACACTTCCGGCCACACACTCTTTAAAGATTCGTCTTGTCACGCTTTCTTTCACACGTCAAATTATCACTTTTCTGTATAAGGCACTGCGAGTTTCCTATTTTTGCTTGTCCTTTTCCTTCCACTGATGATGATATAGATCGCCGAAACGTTTGGTAAATTGTACTCGTCTCCTCACCTCTGGTCAGTGTGAACTTCAGGCTTTATTCAATGCACGTGAGGAACAGGCCGTTCATTCAACTTTATTGTGTTGGTGTCCTGCCAACTGATATATAGAATGCCCTCACGACTTGCGGCGTGGGTGCACACAAACTCCGTCAAGGACTAGCTTGCCTTTGTCCGCGCACTTTCTTCGTGGCCTTTATGCGCTTCTTTCAACGGTGTCTTTTCCTGCAACTTACTCATTCTTTGGGCTCACTTTTTCTCAAGTTCTTATAATAAAACGTTTCCGTGTTTACTCCTAGGTCGGGTACCCGAAGGATTTTGACGGGTCCCTATCGAGTAGCAATCTCACGGGTCTCCCAGGTACCCATCTTCGCCGACCCAGCCCTACTTCAAACCTAAGTTTAGTTTCCTAATGGAGGGATCCTAAGTCACAGGGCCGTCCATCCCAAGTCATAGTACAGTCTGTCCTGTAGCTGTGACAATGCACCTATAATGTCGAAATGTCATATAAAGTCATGTGAGAAAACCTGGAGTGAAGGGATTTTATTGTTTGTCTAAGTGCCCAGTGATGACGGAGATGCTCTTAAACTAGTCTTCACTCCTCCCACTCCTTGGAGATCACTCTCTGCTCTACCTCGTTTCATTTATCATCGTTCCTCCCTTCAAGTTGTATTTTATGGAACTCTGCCTGCTTCTGTCTTTTCTGCTAAGTCTGTCTCCTCCTTTGCTACCCGTATTGATAACCATTTTCTTGCAGATAAATTTTGTTTTGGCTTGCCTTCGTAGGCTTCTATTTTATCTCTAATATGTAGTGCTCTCTTTTCTTTGTTTGTGCGTTTCTTTCTTTCTTTCTTTCTTTCTTTCTTCTTCTTCTTTCTTCTTTATGGAGATCCCCCTGATTAGCTCTTGCTATTGGGTAATCCAAAAAATATTACTTCTACTACAACTACTAGAAATCTCTTGGTAAGGCCAGGTAGACTGTACTTTTTACTATTGTACTATTAGATTTCGTCGAACAGGATTAATTGTCAGTGACACTAGATATAAATACCGGAATTTTAAGGCCATTATTCAGTGTGAGCGCTTGGCTTCTGGCCATCATTCGGTGCTAAGGTGTACTCACGCCAAGTCTGGATGCTCCATGAGATCATCGACCAGGTGGTCGACGTGTCGGAAGTCAACACGGTGCAGGTCCACCGCTCCAACGCTCAGCTCAGCCACGGCCTTTCTCCTGCTGCGCTCGCTGGCGAAGCAGCAGCCGACGTGCCCAGCGCTGGCCAAGGTAAGAAGCTGTCTTCGGGCGAGAGCATCTGCGTACGCCATCCCTCCCGACATGGCCGCTAGCCTTTCGTAGCTCATCGTCTGGATCTTCCATAAGTAGAGTCTCGCGTCGACCCAGCTTGTCATCGCGGACGGGGATTGCTCCAGATTACGCTGCAAGTCGCAAGCGAAGTCCATGGCTGCCTCTTTGAGGCGCTCCTGCGCATAAGCTCTCCAGTAGCTCTGCACTTCGTTGACGGTCGGTTCCCCCAGGGCATGACGAACAGCCACCTCGAACGCATGGTCAACGTTCAGGCCCGTTTTAGCCGACACGAAGACGCAGCTGCCGGTTACTCCAAGATCGTCAGCCAAGCGTTCTGCCCACGCCCTTCGAGTTTCCCAGAGCTCCCGCTTCACGCGGTCGCACTTTGTCATTGCAAGAACCAAAACTCGCTCCTGCGGCAAGACCCGCCGAATAGCTTTCAGCATTTCGCTTTGCCTCTGGAGACGTTCACATGATGCTGAAATGTCCAAGACGAGGACATGGCCGTCTACGGCCAGAAAGCCATTCTGAACGATGTTCGGCATTGCGGATCGGGAGCCAATGTCCTTGTGGGCCGAGAAGCTTTGCTTGGCCAGTCCGGAGCTTTGTCGCGACACAGTGTGCGAGCTGGCTGAGCGCACAGCGTAGGGGTCCTGCGACTGGAAAGGGATGCACGTCGCTTCGTTCATGATCTCCGTTTGTTCAACAAGGTGCACCGCGACATGCACGTGCTGATCGAGGGGTATCGGTCGGAGTGGATCGGCCAGCTCAGCCTTGTCACTGGCCACCCTTAGCTTTCGCTCTGCGGAGCCGTAGTACAAAAAGTGGTCGCCGTTGTAGACCGGGCTGTTGGTGAACTCGTCGACGCAGACGTAGGACGCAGGCAAAGGCTCGGGCAGGCCGGCCTGCTCGACTGGCCCCCTCCTCCTCCGGAGGTAGCGGAGAATCAGCGATGTCTTGCCGACACCTTCCTGTTGAGCAGTTCGCGGACCTGCCAGACCAGCCACGGAGATCAGAATCGGTCGCGGGCAACGCCGATTACTCGTCATCGCTCACCTAACTAAAGCGAAAAGTCAAGTGTCAAACGGCCAAAGACAGAGCCTTGTCCCTCTCAGTAGCTGCCCTTCGTTCCCACCAGCAGGATGATTCCTAACCGCCCAGAGTTCACGTTTTGAGCAGTCCCACCGGTCGGCTAGCAGTGCGCGTTGGTGGGTGCGTGCAAACCAGAATGCGTTTTCTCCGGATGGAAATACGCTGCCATGGCATCGCGCCAGTCAGAAGTTCTCACCTTCTTAAAACTTGCCCGGACGACGAGCCGACTCCGCTCCACTGCATTTGGACATTGGCATGCAGCTCAACCTGAAAGGTCGCTCTAGATCTTGCAGCGGCCTCAAGCAATACTTGGGCGCAAAAGATTTAGCGGATGTCACACGCGCAGGTCAAAGTTAATAGTGGGCTGGTTTACAGCATACTCTTCACGCATGATTAATGGAACGACTTGGCGGTGCTGTACCTACGTGTGCGCAACATAATTCACTTTCACAAAACGGCTCGGACGCGGCAAGGGTTCAGTTTGAGAACGGTAGTGTGCAAGGCCAGCCAGTTTACTATATAGGTACAGTACATTATAGGTAATTCGGTATAGTTCAAATTCGCTGCCCGGTTGTATCTCCCCTTTAACCGCCCACCAGTGCCACTCGATCTTCCCGGAGCACCAGAGTTGACTCCCGACTGGTTCCCCAACATTCCCAGTGTCGGCAGCTTTTGAAGCTTGCTTCCAAACGTCAAAATGGTCCTGTTTGAATCTTATTTTGGATCTTCCAGCACTGATTGCTGGTACGTGCGCAACTGATCGGTCTCCTTGCGCTGTTTTCCGCGACTAAATTTAGAACATCCTTGCGTTCTTCACTACGATCCGGCCGGATGTTTCACCGTGCGGTGAAACCCATGCTCAGTGAAAACCAAACTTTCGGGGGATGTCGATGCCCCGCCGCCTCAAGGTTGGGTACCGCGGTTTAGTCGGTCCTAGTTTGCCTAACGTTTCTCAGGCTTTCTATGATTCATCGAATTCCGAGCAGTACCGCCGACTAGGGGGGAAAGCAGCTGCGCAAAGTCTTGAAAGTGTCAGTTTGGTTCCGCAGCACAAGAGCACACTCTGTTTGAAAAACCAAAAATCTTACCGGTGCCAATGTACGGAAGATCTTCCGGCTTAGCTGGTTTCAAATTTTTAAACAAACGCGGCGTGGACGCCTACCGGAAGAACGAACGCGTCATTTCCAAAAAGCAACGTTTACTGGCATTTGGTATTGCCTTCAGACGTTCGCTGCATTAACAGCTACTCAGAAAGACCAAAAAGAAAGCTAACATTTGTTTCGTTATTTTCTAATAGTCTTCATCCTGCCTTAATGCATCTGTTCTTATCTGAATCACTTTATTCAGGAGAAAGTTCCCAGCTCACCAGTCATAAGACACAGATTGAACAAGACGGTTCGTCAGATATGCCTCTGACTTCATCAGTTGTAAAACAAGGAGTACAAAAGACTGGGACACAGTTATAAGACTGAA
>JAOWAR010019138.1:0-13746 GCA_028571005.1 Clathrina lutea
TCTTCATTCTTGAGCTCTTGGGCTCGTATCATTATGAATAATACTCGCGTGTGGTTGGCCATGGGCTCCACCACCTTGCGTGTGGTTGGCCATGGGCTCCACCACCTCCTCACTTGTGTGTGTTCAGAGGTGAGGATTATGTTTTTTTTTTTTAAAAGAATTTCAGCTTTTATTACTAGGTTGACGCTGCCTCCGCTGATGAAATGGGCCATCTGCGGCCCGCTCTCCCTGGACACGGCTCGACTCAACTTCGCGGAGCCAGGCTCCAACGTCCGGCTCTGAACTTGTTTGATCCATGCTTGGTTTGTTTTCCATTGCCAATCGCTCCTGGACAGCTGCAGCGTCGAATGCTGGCAGTTGAGAAACATCGCCGAGCTTGCGCTTTGGCGTCGTTAGCTTTCGTCCACCTCTCAATATCATGATGAGAAATCGAACGGTTGGCGCTTCGAACCTTTGCTTGAACGTCGAAAAGAGAGATGTTGGGGCGCCCTCCGAGCGCCCGCGAAACACTACCACAGATCGGCCGAGGCTGTGGACCACTCGGACCGAGGGTTGCAGCACCCGAATAGAGCTAACCCTTTGCTGCTAGTGCTATTACCGCGGAGCTCTCTGGCTCCTTCCCACCCAAGGCATTCAGTCGAGCCCTCCTGAGAGGAGTAAAATGTCTATTTCCCTTTTCAGAAAATAGAATGTAATTAGTCAGATAATTCTTCATAATAATTATTGTGTCAGCTTTTTTCAACGGTGCTCCAACCAAAAACCCCAAATGGGCCAGCACCAACAGATATACACGCGCTTCGCAACCTCATCACCAGGGAAGAGCCAAAGGTAGAAGTCTAAAGGTCACAGCCGGTACGCACATGTTCTGCGTACTCCCTACAAAGTATATACTATTAACCCGCAGACCAGTATTACGAAGAAAACTCCATGCCTCGCGACATCTAGATATAGATATTCACTGGGCTGAGACAAGCTCAAAATTGCTGTGTTTGGGAAAATATAGAGGGCAAGCCCAGGTCATTCCATTAGCCTTGTCGTGTGTAGTTTAGCATGCAAAGTAGCAGTGTAGGTGACATCAGTCAGGCGCAGACATTTAAACAGCAGGGCTGTGTGACCCCTGCCACACTTAAAACGTCGATGTCTGATGTCTATGTCCTCAGACTCTGTACTGGGGAAGCTGTACAAACAGCTTAGGATAGAGATAAAAAGAACAAATGCCAGCAATCAATCAGCCCATGATAATCCTGCAGGCTAGCTCAGGCTGGTGGACCTTTTTAGAGACTTGAAACAATGGCGTAGAGAAGCATAGACATCAGCGGCTCATTCGTGCATAATGATTGCTTTCTTAGAAGAGCAGTTAGCAGGGCATGGGGGAATGTATCTTTGTCTAAGGCACTTGTCAACAAAGAAACTTGTTGCTCCAGTCTAGATCTGGTGGCAAGTTGCACCACAGTGGATGTTTTCCTTCCCATGAATTGACATGCATCCTGCTCTCTTTATGCATTGAAATTCTTTGTCATACTTTCCTTTCGTTGACATTTTCTGCTATTGATATTTTCACATAGAAAATAAGGAATGAGAAGAGAAAGGCAGGACAAGGGGAGGGCTGCAGCGCGGTCCTGCCTAATGCTGGTGTCATTTGAGGCATTTTTTGTCTAACCTAGCATCCCCCATGTCAGATAAGGCCATGTTTACCAAATCTAGCAACCCCCCCCCCCATCTCAGAGTAGACCATGTTTGCCAAATCTAGCATCCCCATGTCAGATTAGACTATCATGTTTGCCAAATCTAGCAACTCCCATCTCAGATCAGACTATGTTTGCCAAATCTAGCATCCTCCATGTCAAATCAGACTATGCTTGCCAATTCTTGCATCCTCCGTGTCAGATTAGACCATGTTTGCCAAATCTAGCATCCCCATGTCAGATCAGACCATGTTTGCCAAATCTAGCATCCCCATGTCAGATTAGACCATGTTAGCCAAATCTAGCATCCCCATGTCAGATTAGACCATGTTTGTCAAATCTAGCATTCCCACCTCAGATTATTCTGTCTTTGCCTAATCTAGCATCCCCATGTCAGATCAGACGATGTTTGCCAAATCTAGCATCCCCATGTCAGATTAGACCATGTTTGCCAAATCTAGCACCCCCATGTGAGATTAGGCCATGTTTGCCTATCTATCATCCCCAATGTCATTTGGCATCCTCATGTCAGATCAGGCATTTTTCCCTAAGCTAGCATCCGCGTGTCACATTAGGCATGTTTTGCTTAATCCAGCATTCCTCCTGTCTGCCTCTCTGCCTGTCGGATCGTCTGTCTCTCTTTCTCTTTGTCTGTCTGTCTGCCTGTCTGTCTGTATGGCTCTCTGTCTGTCTGTCTGTTTGTCTCTCTGTTGGCCTTTCTGTCTGTCCGTCTTGCGCCTGCTGTCTGTGCGTGTTTGCGTCTGTCCGCCCGTGCGTCCATCTGTCCGTTCGTCCATCCGTGCGTCTGTCCGTCAGTGCGTCCATCCGTCCGTGCGTCCGTCCGCACGTCAAACCGTCCATGCGTCCGTCCGTGCGTACATCCGTCCGTTCGTCCGTCTGTCCGTTCATCCGTCCGTCCTTCTGTCCATCCATCCTTCCGTCCGTCCGTCCGTCCGTTCATCCGTCTGTTCGTCCGTTCGTCCGTCCTTCGTACGCCTGTCAGACCTCCGTCTGTCCTACCTCCGCCCTTCCTACCTCGTCCGTCCTAACTCCACCCGTCGTACCTTCGTCCGTAGGTCCGTCCTAAATCACGGAAGGATATCGAAATAGGCTTGACTGGTCCGACTAAAATGACATGGGGATTCTAGATTTGGCAAGAACAATTGCCTTATGTCATATGGGCAATGCTAGGCAAAAATGCCTAAACTGACATGGGGAATTTGGCCTCCGGAGGATGGCAAATTAGGCATGACAACGCCATCGCCTAGCACAGCCGGATGCTATGATCTTCTCTGCCACTGGATACGTTCCAGTCCTCCCTGTGCCTTTCTTTCTCTCCTCATTCCTATATTCCTCACAATTCTTTATCGAAAGCGGAAAAGAAGAAAAGACACGAGGAAAGGGCTCGAACCTGCGGCGCCATCGCCTAGCACAGCCGGAATGCCAGTAGTCCTTGGGCCAATTCAAAAAATCGCTCTCATAAAAGTGTTCATCCCTTCGGGAGTGGGATAAGGTTTGATTTTGGTAATGGGTAAAGGACATGTGGTAGACACTAAATCGTTTGTTGGGCTTAAAAAATGTATTAGAATGTTGCCGATGATGAGTTTTCGAGGGGCGATTCGGCGGACCGTTATCACCACGGAGACGAAGCGTTCGCGTGGCTTTACGTGCGCGCTCTGGCCTGTTTTGCGTACAACGCGACAGGTTGCTCCTCCTCCGGTCTTCTGCTTCTGCTCTGCTGCGCTGTGTACACGTGGACGTCGACATGAGCTCGTTTGTGGTAACCATAGAAGTTTTGGCTGCGTTGTTGTGGGCGTGCGCGTAGGAAGATGCCTTGTCTGTTGGAAATGCTGTGAAAATAACGTTAGCGGCAAAGAAACTGCAGAATGGATTGTTGGGTTTCGCTGAAGATTCACATGCAGCTGTAAAAAACAGTGATGTTTGTTCCGCTTTATATTCCGTTGACACCTGGGCAGGTGAGGTGCTTAAGTAAAGGTTGTGGATTCTGTCGAAGCAACAATCGTACCGGTCCAAGTGCGTGGCGCTGGGAAATGTCTATTCCGGAGTGCGTCTTTTCTGATGACCGGGGAAATGAAGCTGGTTGGCCAGAGTTTTGTCTGAGCACGGCAATGGAACTGGAGCGAAATCCTAGTGTGGACTGGATGAGATGTGTTGTACTTTCTGTTTAAGCTACCTCTAAATGTGTGTATTAAAATTTTATGCTTATGCACAACAGCTAACCACTAGTTATAGATTCATTGCAGGACTCATATGGGTAGAATGAGGCCTGAATGCGCCGATAAAGCGAACGCGTCCTTCTGTTTCCATGGCAACAACGGCCTTTTCGAAGAACTCCAAGAACGCAACATTCTTAGGATTTTTTCGACAAACAAATTCGGCTTTATTGGTCACAGACAAAGTCATTTATGAAAACAAACCTTCCTCCGCTTTCGAAGGGATGAAAGGTCACATTTTTGGAATTGGCCCACGGACTACACGACCGTAATTGCCCTGCCGCTGGGCCAATTCTAAAATATTGGCTTCGTGTATAGGGCATTCCGGCTGTACCCGGTTGTCCCGGGTGAAAGGAAGGGGAAGTGGTGGGCGGAGAGAAGACAAAGAAAGAGAGAAGAGAGTAGCCGAAAGCGGCGCTGTGAAGAAAAGACAGTGCTAGAAGCTAGAAATCCTTTTGGACCAGCACAAAAGAAGAATAATTCGAGGCAAATGCAGAAAGAATTGTGGTGTCGAAAGCGGAAAAGAAGTTGGACTCTAATTAAGAACTAATATAACTACAAGCCCATTTTCAGGGCCGGTTCGGGCGTGGCACCTTTTTTGCTCCACCGTCTTGGACATTCCAGCCATGATCTTACTAACCGCGTTGGATATCATGGTCATCCATCTTGCTCCACCATGTTCTGCATCATGATTATCCAAAATTCATCATTCGTTCTCCTAAATTCGAAAGACCTTATCAGCTCTCCTCAAGGTCAGTTCCTTAATGCCCTGCGGAGAGGCAAGGAGGCCAGGGAGGGAAGGCTTAAGAGCTCACCTCCAGTCAACGTACATAGAGCGCAATGATCGTGCTGTCAGGAACGCTGTGACTGTGATGCGCAGGTACAACTTGTACATGTTTGAAACAGGACGTAAAAATTTCTTTTCCGTGTCAGGTGACTGGTAAATTTGATGTTTTGCTTATATTCACCGGACAAACATAAACAAAGTCCTTCAACTTTTAAAGTAATCATTATTTCAACATTTGAATTTTCACAGGGATGGTAAGTAAGCAGCTTTCAACGTCGTGGTAATTTACGTTTCGGACCTGGGCTACAAGAAAGAAGTCGTGGGCCGCACGCAGGTGACGGCTGTTTGCGGATTCCCACATTGCAAATTGTACCGGCAGCAGTGGACAACACGACAACCGTTGATGACCACTTTACAACCCAGGACATACTGAAGAATGGTCGCTTGATGAAGATGAGGCTACACAGAATTTCCATCAAAGCCACTTTGGGCAAACGGTAAGCGTTTAATTTTTCAGGTCATGTGAACTTCTACAAAGGTGTGCTTCTTCTAGATGGCAAAATACCCTAATGTTTTGTGCTTTTTGTCATTATACTTCCATGGTGGCCTCTTATGCACTGCTTTGCAGACCTCTGGCAACATAGATTGTGGTCTCCAGCTTATAATGGAAATTCACCGACAGGTGCAGAATATTGTGTGCCATGTTCCTAGTGGTGTGGAACTACAGTCTCTGCTCTCCACTGCCTTACGTGCTGCAGGCTGTAATTATATGGCATTTCAAATGGACGCCTATTATGCAAGGTATGCACTTTCATTTCCATTTGATAATGACCAAGTACTCCATCTCTCTGTCAGTCTCTCGCTCGCTCTCTCTCTCTCTCTCTCTCTCTCTCTCTCTCTCTCTCTCTCTCTTTCTCCTTCTCTTAGTCGATCAACCAATGCTTTGCTCCTTGTGGAAATCCTCTTTTGGCCCTGAGAATGACGTCAGGTCTGTCCGTTTTGTAGTAAAACTTGTTTTTGTTTTAATAATACAAGTTTGCATTAAAACACTGTAGTGTCTTTCCTTATGCTTTCAACAGCAAATAGAAGTTCTATGACGGCGAAATGAGAGCGTGAAAATTACCGATCAAGACTGCAGAATGCTTGAAGTCAACCTCCGCCGATTTAATACACTATATGAGAAAAGTGTGTGAAGCTGTCGGATGATAAAGTGTTTTTCCTCCAAGAAACAACACGCCTTTTAAATAGAGTTTGGCCATAGCAGCGTTTTTACCGGCTTATGAGTAGCAACATGGTAGATTTAATGTCTTACAACAGAAGCAAGAAGAAAATATATGAGTAAGGCATGTGAAACAGAGTGTAATAAGGTGTGTGAAATCTGGTCTTAGCTGTGGACAGGTGCAAGCAGGTGAGAAAAGTATGCGGGAAAAGATGTGAGTGAAAAACAGGTTGGAAGAGTCAGTGTGAGCAAGAGAGAGTGAGGGTATGTGTGCGGGAGATAGAGAAAGAGTGCTGAACCTATGTGTGTCAGGTTACGCAAGTGTAAACAGGTGGAGTTGTTTGACAAACTCCATCTATCTGCATAGCTCAGTTTTCAGCTTGTCTGTGAATAGGGGTTCTAGTGCGTGCAAGATACTGGTACCACGGGCTCTACAGACAAGATGAAACATAGTCCGGTGATAGTCTTCCAGGCAGGTCACATTTTGTAGGAGATGTCGTCCGGTAGAAGAGCTCGAGGACGCTGCGTTCTTGGTTGCATGACTGTGGCTTCGGGAGTGAAGCTGGCACATGCTAGCCAATCCATGTTGTCAAGCGCTGCGTTGTTTTCCCCACTCAGCTGGTAAGAAAGCTGCTATGGCAAAAATTAACTTTAAACGCCTGTTGTTTCGAAGCTTGGTCAAATTTTTGTCATTACCGAATGTTTTTCCTCTGTTGCAACTAAAATAAGATTGTCCAAAGAGTTGAAGGGATTTAACTTCTTCTCTGCCTTTTTATCTGAATGGTTCGTTATGACCAATCCCCTTCTTTACAGAACCAACGACGACATGCCCAAGAAAGTGAGACGCTGAGATCTGTGGAACAACTCTACACACAGTTTCATGACCTGGCACAGCGAGTGTTTTCTAGTCTCCTACAACCCTATCAATAATTAAGCGATGCATAGATTCCTTCACTGCTGAAAGAAATGGTTATAGAATCAGACAACTTCGTCTGAATTTGTTGACATGGGCTTCAAAGTTTCAATCAATTACAAATAACAGCCAACAAATGAACGGTTTTCTCTTTTCCAGGGATTTGAGATTGATTACCGCGACATCAGAGAGTTTTGAGACGTTCAAGCAACGTGTTGCGTGGTTTATTGAAGACTTTAGCAAGGGTGTCACCGTGGGAGTGTGTGCTCAACGTCCCGTATTTCCACATCCTGTCCGATCGTGTGCATGAATGGATGGGATTCTTGTTCTCCACCCTTGGGTGGGGTGTGGAATGTTGTCATCAGCATGCGCATCCTGTGAACATCTGAACAAAGCTCTGAAGGTGTTTGAACTACACCACACCAATTTAAGCGAAAGTTGCTCCTTCCAGATCGTACGATTTCTTCGGGTGTGAGCGTACCACTACCCTGAATCGACTTTGATACAGAGAGGCGACAATTGAAGTGCTCTCAATGCAACCAACAAGGGCAGAACAGAAAGTCTCACTCTTGTCCAATGCACCCCAGCACCCCCTAACCCCCAACATTTGATGAGGGAGATGATGATGATGAGGAGCAGTAAACAGAAGCTTTGGCCCAAACCTCCCTTGGCTTTATTCTGTACCTTCTTACTTTGCTTGACTGAAGTTTTTCTTCAACTTTTACACGTTTAAACTCTGCTGGTCGATCTCTCTCTCTCTCTCTCTGTCAATCTCTCCCACTCTCTTACCCTCCTTGTCTTTTGCCCCGTAATCCATTTCAACCTTGCCTTTGAAATGAAGCCTTAATGGCTTGTGTAAAGGGTCTACCCTTAGCTGATGTGACAAGTCGGTTTGTATGCTGTCCATTACTGCACGGTTTAAGGAAAATACAATTCCTGTACGCATGAATCATATTTCTCTCAATTTTTATAGGGTGGATATTCCAGCCTAACGGAGACTTATTGCTCACGCCTTAGACGTATAGGGTCTGCGTCAATGTAGGACTGGCTTCCCTTGTAAAGGTTCCCAAATCCACAAGAGAACACTCATCTTATTGCGCAGGTGAGTCCATTTCGGCAGCAAGCGTTTCATCCCGTAGCAGAACCCTCGGACGTTCCTCTGCTAGGATGTTGTTGGACAATCCGAGGGAAGCCTGGACAAGACAAATGGGAAGTCTTCGTCATCTTGCTGTGCCCTTCGAAGATCTTCCAAGCTGACTTGAGAAAGCCAGTTAGAACAAACTGACGACACTGTGATCGACAAAGCAGAGGAAACCATCCCCACTGTAGCGGAGGATGACAGCTTAACATCGCTCTCAGGGGAGGCTGGCAGCTCTATGCCGGAGGCAGACGGCTTGACATCCTTGGCGGAGACTGACGGCTCGACGTCCATTACGGAGACTGACGGCTCTACGCCCATGGCGGAGACTGATGACTCTACGTCCATGGCACGTCCATGACGGAGGCTCACAGCTCTACGCCCACGGCGGAGACTGACGGCTTTACGTCCATCTCACGTCCATAGCGGAGACTGATGGCTCTACGTCCATGACGGAGGCTGAGTGAACAGCCGTGACAGAACGTCGGCATTTCCATGTCCGCTGCCGGGTCAATGCTGGACTTCAAAATTGAACTCAGTGATCTGCTCAATCCATCGGGCGACTTGTCCTTTTGGAGTGTGAAAGTTTGAGAGCCAACGTAGCGACGCATGAGCAGTCTGCAATAAGAACTTCCGGCCAAGTAGGAGCTGGTGGAAGTACTGTAGAAAATGAACTACAGCTAACAGCTCTCCGCGTGTCACGCTATATCACCGTTCCGGTTTGGACAGGGCACGGCTAGCGTAAGTGATGACCCGCTCCACTCCAGTGCTGTCCGTCTGGCTTAGGACTGCTCCAGTATTTGAGGCATCCATATTGTTGACGAATAGTTGATGGAAACCAGTACTGGTGTTTCAGTCAACCACCATCTCAATGCCATGAATGTGCGAAAACAGTCCTCAGTCCAGCACAAACCAGCAGTCTTTTCGGTAAGGCGATGCAAAGGAGCCGTCATCGTTGGAAAATTCCGAATAAATCGTCACTAATATGATGCCAATCCAAGGAATGATGGTAGCTGCTGTGAGCGGTAGCGGGAGTTGGCCAATAATGGACGACTGCAGCCTTCTCCGGATCTGTCTTAACGCATGAAGCTGAGGTGATGTATCTCAGGTAAGGCTCTATCTTTGCAAACAGATGACGGTGTGAATACCTGATGAAGTCGGCTGAGATGCTCGCTGAAAGTTGAGGCGAAGACAGTTTTGTTGTCTAAGTAGACAAGGCAGATGTCCCAATGAAGTCCAGCCAAAACAATGGATATCAGTCACTAAAATGTTGCCAGCGCATTGTAGAGACCAAAGAGTATCCCCCCTGGACAAAGAAAGAAGTCTACAATGACTTGTAAATGCTGATTTCTCGCGTGCCTGTTCATCCTGTTCAACCTGCCATGACAACTGGACAGGACCAAGGTAGTCATAAGTGAAAGTCACCTCGCAGTCCAGAGATGCGTGGATGATTATCTCCTTCCGAGCAGGAATAGTAACAGCGTTAAGAATTGCTACTCCGCAAATCGCTCGCTGTCCTTTCGAGCCTCCTTGTTGCTCCACAAGAGGCAAGGATTGTCCGGCGGCCGTCAAGGTAGATCCAGAGAAATCCAAGGCACATCCATTGTTGAGCAGAAAATCAGCTCCCAAGAGGCCGGCTTTAGTTTCCCGAGATCCGCTGTTGTCTAGACGTGTGACCGTCTGGTCGTTGTGGACTGCGCTCCTTATAACGCCTCTTCCGTTTCCAGCTGTTGGAATTGCCGGTCGACGAGCCGAGCTTCCGTGAGTTGAACCAACCGCTCGTTCAAACTCCGCAAGAGTGTCAACATTCCCAGGTCGACGGCAATGTTGCTGCCAGCCGAAGCAGTGGCTGCGGTTGTCGTCGGCATGCGTAGACGCATTTCTTTTGAAGTCAAGCCATCGATGAATTGGTCTCGGGCAAGTTCGCGGACCGCAGCAGGATCCAGCGAGAGATAAGCTGAATTCACCAAAAGACGAATTTCCTGGCTGAAAGCCGTCACGGTTTCTCCGGCACGCCTCTTCCTAAAACGAAACTCCGCCCGAGACAAATATTTGTACTCGAGGGGAGAAAAACGTTCACCCAAGGCTTCCGCTATGCCTTCGAAAGGTAGATCCACTACACCCTCAATTTGCAAGCACGTCCTGAGTCCCGAACCGGAAAGTCGTATGTCGTACCGGCAAAAGTCTTTGCAATCATGATATGATAGCCGGACCATCTATTGACGACGCTGCAGTGTTTGAAGTGCTGTAGCCAACCGTCGAAGTCCTCGTCTGGTGCTCCAGTAAAAGGAATTGGGAAAGGACGAGAGTCCTGGGAGCCGAGTTAGATTGGTCGGGATCCATCATCATAACGCGAAAAATGTTTTTTTCGAAGTGATCCCACCGCCGCCACCAATATAACAAACACCCTGGTCAAAGACAATGAGTGAGCAAGTGTTTGTTAGAGCTCTTCAAAGGGCTCGACCCAATTTTAGTCTTGCCGCGACTTGAAGGCTACCTTTATTCTCACATTCTCCTGCTGAAAACCAAAGGCTTCTCCCCTTTCGTAGGGTGAGAATTATGATTGATGCGTACAGGGATTGTTTCTTCCCTACCGTACAGTAATGGACCGTATACGAACCTACTTGTCACATCACCTAAGGGTAGACCCTTTACACAGCAAGCCACCAAATCTTCATTTCAAAGGCAAGGGAGAAATGGACTACGGGGCGAAACACAAGAAGGGTAAGAGAGTGGCCTGGGAGAGATCAACAGAGAGAGATACCGAGAGAGAGAGAGAGAGAGAGAGAGAGAGAGAGAGACAGAGAGAGACAGAGAGCTCGGTCAGCGGATCTGATTGTTACAGAAAGTTCTGGTGCTTCCACGGACACCCGCTAAATGTCGCGAGGGCCATGGCGCAGCGTGCAGCTGGCAACTTCAAAAAGAAGTGCCGTCTTGGAGAATGCAAACACTCGCACTGGACAATCACTTTCGCCAGTCAACGGCAGGACAAGCTCACCTCTAGCGAGCTCCGACGTATCCTCGCTATTGTACCCGGCGATCGGGCTTAAAATGGTCCATTCGCCGGCTAGATTGCGCTTGATCAGACGACAATCCGATCCGACTAAGGTAAGGTACGCAGGCGACGAAAGCTGCACACCTTATACGTCAGCGTCGAAACAGGCGGAGATCGTCGCACTTCCGTGCCCTTAAAGGAACACTGCGACTCCATATTTTTGCCCAAAAATTATCTATTGCTCTAGGCTACGCGTTATTCACGCGTGGGGGGGGGGGTATTTTCACGCAACGCCCGAACATCGAAGCTGTGATCGAAACTACAAGAGCTGTGAAGCCACTGGAGCACTTGTATGCCGAGCGTTGTCTTCTGCCTTATCTTCTCCCGACCCATCAGACTAAGTGTTCATCATCTTGGCCGTCGCCATCATCCTCGCCAACGTCTTTGTCGGACTTTGGCGATTTGAGCGACATCGTTGTCGTCGCCGACGATGAAGAGGTAAGACGTTTTCGCTCCCGTTCGAGATCCCGTTCTCCTCGTTCGACAGGCGTGGGTGCTCTGGCCAATCCTGTTCCACACGCGGGGAAGAAAACCACTGTGAGGTTTTTGAAAGCTCTCATTTTCGTCAGGTGTAGATGTCTTGCTTTTTTCTTCACCGAACTACCACTTGATCAGTGTTCTTACGGGAATACATGTCAACGGCGCAGCCCGAGAAGTGGTTCTACTTGTCGGAGGTGTCCATGCCTTACTGCGAATACAATTTTTTCCTCACTACTCTGCTAGCTGCTTTCTGATGACTTTTTTAATTTTTACTCAAGATCGCTATTACTCACTTCAAGGAAACATTTTTCCTCACTGCTCTGCTTTCTGCAGCTGAGTACCGTTTTTTTTTCTGTCTCGATCGCCACTTATCACTTCAGGAAAACACCTCTTTCTCCTCACTGGTCTTCTTTTAGTTGACTGAGGGGTACCAAAGTCAAGAAAACATCTCAAGTTTTCTCACTGAGGTGGACCTTGGAAACATCTCCGTGAGTTGCTTCTGCACATCGTCCCACTTGTAATTTCCAGTTTTCTTCAATCGGCGATAACGATCAAACACCTCGTCAGTCAGCCGGAAGATGCGGATCTTCTTTCTAAAATGGCCTAAGTTCGGCCGCCCCGACAGCGAACGACGACCTCCGCGATTCCAAATTTACATCCTCGCATGGCCACACAGAGTAAACAACACAGACAACAGACAACAGACAATAGACAACTGCAAGCAGCTCTCTCGCTCTGACAGTAGTCTAGATATAGATCTACCAGCCGAACTGCCCAATGCAAGACACAGAATTGTCGCACGTATATATAGACGCCAGCTTCACGGAGTCCAAACCGCCCGTCTCGCGTAATTACTCGGTGCCAGCCTGTCCGCGACTTTGAAAAGCGTAATACGTTTTTTCAAAGCCGCAGGATGCGTCGTAGTGTCCCTTTAAACTTTGACGCTACTAGAGTTGCAGAGAGCACAGTGAGGTGGGAAGACATCGCGAAAGAACGCTCGGCCCTGCGCCGAGGGAGAGGCGAGGATGGTTAATAGATTCCAACTTCCCGGACAGGTTTTTTTCAACTTCTCTCATAAATTAAAAAAGGTCGTCCTTTCCATCAGGGCGAACATGACCAGAAAGAGACAGAGAGGGTCAAGAACAGTTGAAAACGGAAAACAGAATGATTGAACGGTCAAGAACGGAAGATCACAGGGAACGACAGGATCACCGAAAGCAAGATCGCAAGCGCACGCACAGTTAAAGCCAGAAAAATGCAAGCTGCAGGCGGACGGACGCTGTTCATCTGAACTTTGTTCTGAAATTTGAAGTTTGGCTTGAAATTCGAGGACATAAATACACGTTCTGAATCAACCTTTCTTGTCACCAGCGCCGCGAAACGGTCTTTATTTTTTTGGGTTACAACGTTTCGACCAGGATTACCGCCGCTGATCGGTGGAGGAGCCATTTTCCATTTCAAACTACAACCATGAAAGTATTACAACTGCCAAGGCGCCGAAAGCTTTCTTCGCGGAGCACTGACTGCATGTATTCAGAACAGTAAAGAAACACGCAATCATGAAGGTTTTGAAATGCAGCGGACCGAGAAAAGCTGGACCTCCGTATTTTTTCGAGCGCACGGCCGCCCTTCAAGACGGGCCATCTTTCCCAGAATCAGAGTGCTCAACATCGATCGATTTTCCATTTAAAGTGGAGATATAGGCAGTTTCCGGCTCTTTGTTCAGAATATGTGAGAACATCAAGGCTTTAGCTTTTTTTATTTTTTATTTTTATTTCTGTCGGTCGTTTCGATCGGTAAGTCACAGTGAAGTCACGCCAGAAGAAAGGCACAGTCCGCTTGTGCTTACCTGAGATTATTCCGATGCGCAGTTGGCGTCAGACCGAAATTAAACCGAAAAGAAAAAGAAGGTAAAAAACAGCCAGAGTAGAAAAAATGGAGCAGTTTCGGGTCGAAATGCAAAATAAACATGCCTTGTCCTCCATGGAAATCTTGTGGCTCAGCGCCGCGAGCGCACGGCCTCCCATCGGGACGGGTGGTCTCTAGCTTTTCTTCCTCAATCAAAGGCTTCTCCTTGGCGAAGCAGTTTCTCGACGTTAAAAAGCCCCAGACGCCCTGTTGACGTCGACTAGGCCTAGGCTGAAGCCGGTGGGACAACCAGTCTGTGCGCACAGTCGACACAAATGCTTCAAATGTTGCAATCGGGCCGCCCTCGCGCGAGCAAAGTGGCGCCAA
>JAOWAR010019249.1:0-13743 GCA_028571005.1 Clathrina lutea
ACACGTGAAATTATGACAACTCGACCAAAAGTCTATAACAAAATACCTAAAAACGCTACCCAGTGGGGGACAAAGGCTAACGTAAAGGTGACAAGAGCGCATGTGACTTTTGCACAGCATTTTCCTTGAAAATATACATCGGGTGATGAAAGATGGTGCCATGAAAGGCCATAACGCAGAACTGAGCTTGAGCGACTTTTTGGCGTGTGCTTAGAGATGGAATACCAGCTCGAGCTAATAAGAGCTCAGAGGGGAGAACTCAGAGGGGAGAGCTCAGAGGGGAGAGCGGACAAAGTAGGCATTTTTCAAATGACATGAGCTGCTTTCCTGCTCAATCGTTCAAGGCGCTTACACTCTTGCGCTGTGAGCCCAGCCCAAGCTAGACTAGCATACTCAATTGTTGGGCGAATGCAGCAGGTGTAGAGATCGTGAAGCACAAGAGAGTTAATTCGTTTGCTCAGTCAGCAAAGGAGCCCAAGTTTGGCGGAGGCGTTTGAGATCACAGCATCCACATGGTTTGACCAAATTAGAGAGTCATTGAAGACCACTCCAAGTCCAAGGTGACGATGGGAGTACTTCTGAGGAATGGTGGAGGCTTCGATGGTAACCTGCAAGGATACACGACTTCTCCTACGCTGTCGAAAGACTATCACAGCTGATTTAGTTGAGTTTACAGAAAGCAGCCATTGATTAAACCATGTACCAAGAGCATCCGTACGTTGTTGGAGTTTGACATTTATTGCAGAGGGGGCAGAGTCCACAACGAAAGAGGGTGTGTCATCTGCAAGGTGGTTAGTCGAGTCAGCAAAGGGGATGTCATTCATGTATATGGAAAAAAGTAATGGACTCAGCACCGCTCCTTGGAGTACTCCGGCATTTAGTGCTCCAAGAGGTGACAAAATGCCTTCGACAACTGTTGCCTGTCTTCAGCCAGTTAGAAAACTGGCAAACCATTGATGTGTGGCACCTTTAATACCAGCAGCAATGAGCTTGGCCAGGAGGCCCTGGTGCCAAACATGATCGAAGGCCTTGCGGAGATCGAAAAAGACCGCCCCAACATACTGTCCCTTGTCCATAGCCATAGACCATTCTTGAGTTATTGGGATGAGTTTGAGAGGTGGTGCCAACAGACAGACCGTTTGAATCTAGACTGGTTGGAGGCTAACCACGGTGAGGGAAAACGAGAAGGCACAATTCGCTCCAGGACCTTGCTCAAGATAGGAAGAAGTGGAATAGGCCGGTAGTTACCTGGCGCACTTCTGTCACCTTTTTTGAATATAGGGATAACAAGGGCCTGTTTCCAATATGAAAACTAGATCAGTCCTAGGTAAAGCAAAAATAGATATTGATGATAATGTGATAGAAAGTGTAGTTTTTTTATTTTATTTTATTTTATTTTATTTTTATTCGGAACAAACTTCAATAATAATCTTCTACAGTCTCTGGAGGGTTGAATGTACCTTGATTTCCTGTTTACTGATAGGTCGCCCAAACTTACAAGATGTTATTCCTTTCCTTTTTTTGCCTTGTCTTAGGCATTTTGGGATACAGCAGAGACTTAAATAAAATCTTGAAGTGAAGAACGTATGCCCGGAAAACAGGGGAAGACAAAGGGACTGCTGGAAATTGCGGAAGGCATTTTAGTGTATCACACCATCTTCAGTCCAAAGACTGCTACAGTGTGAAAAATAAGTAACTGGACACGACTCTAAACTGCTCTTCTGATGGGTGTGGGTGTAAGGTGTGAGTATATGGTGTAAGTGAGGCAGGCAGGTGAGAGAGGGTGTCCAGTGATGTAAGTGTGATTGCATAGTGTGTGTGTGTGTGTGTGTGGGTGTGTGTGTGTGTGTGTATGTGTGTGTGTGTGTGTATGTGTGTGTGTGTGTGTGTGTGTGTTGAGCTACTTTACACCAGAAAGCCAGTTCTCATGTCTTCTTGACACCTGCTTTTTTTTTTTCGGTTGTAGTGATTGTATGGCCACGGCCTCTTCGATATGTAGTCTCAGGTTGTCTCGGCATCGCTTTATGATTTGAAAAGTGATGTTGGTGCTTTGCTCCGGGTGATACTCTTCATAGTGGTCACCGAAGGGAGATGATCACAAATGTTGTCTCGGTGCATTCACGTGATTCCCTCACCCTGCCGTGAAGACGGTGTGTAGTCATTCCGACATATTCCTCCTTGCATGGGTCACAAGTGGCCTTCTGTGCTATGAAAGACCGATTGCGTACGTCTGGGGCCAAGCAGGCTTTATGGCACCTGTGCAATGGGTGTTGATGTTCTTGCTGATTCTGGTGGTAGCCACGAACTCTTGCAAACTCCGACCACGCCCATTAACCACGTGGGCGGTGATCTCATGCTTTCAGGGAAGGCGTCACACTTGAAAGTTAAATCGGTCATAGACAAGCGGAGAACTGCGGTTTTTGTATTGGTCGTGTGCCCTCTTGTTGACATTGCTGGGTAAGTGATGTCCTAAATCTATTCCGGATAGTAACCGTTCCGTACCAATCTCACAACAGTCGTTGCGGTGGCTTCATCCATGTAAACCAGATTTGAGCAGCAGGTGGCACACTGTAGCTCATTTCTGATCACGGCGATCTTGATGGTCCAGGGGTTCTCTGACTCAAAATGAGCTCAAGTCCCTTGCTCGCTGATTAATGATTTCTGGAAAAACTTGTGTTTGATTTGCCCATTTTTTGTTGATCTGGAGCTTGATGTTTAAGATCAGGAGGAAGTTTTGTTCCAAATAAAATCATACCAAGTTTTTGTTTGTCGGGCAACTCCATCTGAAATTTGATGGTCAGATGCTCTTTGTTCCTGAAAGCCGGTGTCTTCCTCGCCTGAGTGTCGCCTTAGACAGTGCTCACGTCGTGGACATAGCAGACACAGAACGTTAGCCTGGGGTTGAGCGATTTTGTGTGAATCTACTCAAACCTGTCCATACATACGATTGCCAAAGTGCTGCTGAGTCTGCTACCCATGAACCTGCTTGCCTAGATCTTGCCATTGTACGCAAAAATGCTTGCCTTCTTTGTGTGTGTTGCCAGTACCGGTGTTTACGAATATGTGCGTATGTGTTGGCAGAGGAGGGAGCGTACACGTATGGCTGTCGGTGCAGTGGCTTGTACAGGGTGACAGAGGAGGAGCTGGAGGTCGGAACAACAATGGTTTGCTGCAGCAACTGTACGCTGTGCATTCGCCTGCTCTACACACTTGCACCAGACTGATCAAGAGCGGCCATCTTGTCGCAAAGCACTCAAAAAGGAAATACCTGTTCGTACTGCCAGATACACCATCTTGGAATTTAACAAGCGTATCTATTTCACGTTTCCAGACCTTTCTCATAAAGTGTATAGCTCTTCATCTATCAAAGTGTCCATCCGTGTGTACTGCTGATTTGGACTTTGCCTGTCTGAAAGTAGAAGCATACCCCCGCTGATGGTCTTCTTCATGCATACACCAGGCAAAAAAAGCTGTGTAATTTTCCTTTTTTTTTTTTTTTTTTTTTTAAAAGACTAGGCCCCATTTTTAAAAAAAAAAAAAAAACCAAAAAATCCCATACATTCAGTTAATGGAAAGTCATATCTTATTGATATAGTTTTCAGCTGACATCAATCAGGATGATAGTATGTCTTCCAGTTGATGTATAATTTTCTTCATTCTCTTGAGTAGCTTGACTGTCTTGAGGTTTTTCTTTGTGGGCTGTGTCGAGGGCTGTTTCTGAGGTTTTTTCTTGGGTGGTGTAAAGAAGGACCTTTGCGAGCATTGTGCCCGTAAAGCCGTCGTCAAGCGGCCATTGACTCGGTGTAATTCACGATATTTGGCGTCGTCATTTCTTCCTGCAATCAAAAAAAGTAAATGGTTGGCTTTTGAAGCATTGCCCATTTCCGCGGTGCCACTTGTGTTTGTGCTTGGTGAGAATGTTTCTTCTCCATTGCGTAAACATCTTTCAGTTCTTCGTTCAGCATTGATCTGTTGGCATACATCGCTCTGTCAATTATCATTGAACACAAGCATCCTTGTGAATGCTGGCAAGCTCACCTAGGCCTTGAGGCCAGCTGCTCCATGTGTTTGAACGAGCCCTGCAATTTCTGTTGACTTGTCGAGTAACTGGTAATGCCATGACCTGAGAAGAATTGAAAAGCAACCGAAGTGACAGGCTTTTGGGGTTAGCATGGGATATTATAATTCAGTTACATGGTGGATATGAACTCGTTTTTTTTATGTACAAATCCACATTTCTCCTGATGTGTCGCTGAGTGCAGCATCGGGCTTGCTCCGTGGTCGAAAACTAATTCGTAGAAGCAAGTGACCAATTTCTTACAGACGAAAATGCAGCAATGAAGATTGATGCCTTACCACAACCCTTGTAAGCCTTGACCGAGTTCGCTCTCTTCCAACGATGCAGGCATCCGTTTGGCTCTGAATGCTGTCTGGATATGTCACCCACTGGCGATTCTGGCATTAGTGAGAGCACAACAAAAGCATACGAAACTGGATTTTATGTTGTCTATCTTCATGGGTTTGCAAGACCAGTGTAAGTTGATTTCAATTACAGTGCACTACAGCTCTCGGAGAAGTTTCTGGAAAGTGAATCACAAGATGCAAGTTGTCAATAGTGTCAGATTGGATCACGAGCTTATGTAAAAATGTTTCAACATGTAACTGTAGATTTGATCTGTGTCATCATTTTCAAGGCAGTTATTTCGATGTTTTCGTCAATGGTTTTCCAGGAATGTTTATCGAACTTTACCTGAGTGAAGTTGAGTTTTGGGCTATATTCTGGCAAGAAAACAACCGCAGGCTATTTTTGAAAGCATGCATTGATTACCAGCCTGTTGGCAGGCCAACTGTCAAATATAGTGGCAAAAAGCCAGACTTCAGAAATGACTGGAAAGTCTATACTGAGAAAAAAAACACACACACCATCTAGATTAGTCTGTTTCTAGTTAGCTTGACCTGTTTGTGATCGATAATCAATAATGCCAAAAGGAGGGAAAAGGCATGCACATGGAGCGACCTGCTCAGGGTGGCTTGCCAAGAACTCATTGCCAGTTCAAAGTTGATTGCCACCTGATGTCGTACACCACATTGCGGAATTCGGTTCACACCTTTGATCCAAGTTCGCATCTATGTCCAGTTGACCTTTGCAGCCATGTTATGGCAAGGGCCCATTTTAGCTGACAGGAAAACATTTAATAGTCAAGCTTATCCTGTTTCAAAAACAGCTTCTTCATGCTTCACTTCCATTTATGGTCTATGGACTGTCAGTGCAAGGAGATCTGGGACTTGAAGTGCTTGCATGCACATCGATCAATTCCATTGATCAATTCATAGCAATGCATTTTTATGTGTGACAGTCATGCAGTCTCACCTGAGGGACATAAAACATAGCGCAGTTGGTGTTCATGTACTCCAGACGAATAGCGTAGCCCGTAGCAACCTTTCTTCGAGCTAAGGCCGGGAAGGAGTTGGCATGTGAGACTCAGCATGCATAGAAGCAGAAGTGGTTTGCTAACCATGGAACTAAGCAGCTTGTGAGCTGCTTTGCAAGAAACTGATGTGAATAATTAGACTGTCAGTTAAACGTATCGTCCATCCATCGAATTTTGGTATAATAGTAGTAACATTGACAGATTTGATAGCTAGCACTGACCTGCAATGCTCATGGCATTAACTCCATGCAGTACTGCACACACTCAAATTCCCCTTATACCTGGACTACCAAGATCTGGCCATCTACCGGGCATGTTTAATTCAAGTCGTATGCTGTACAATACTGCTACGGTGAGCACACCGAGGCCGGTAACTAAAATGGTGTCCGTGAAGTTTGACTGCATAATTGTGTTGATCAGTGACGGCTAGCTAATGTCAATATGGCAAGTATATTAGTAAGGCAGGTTGCCCAACCAGCATTATTTCCTCGTATGCTTTTGATGGCAAAGGAAGAAACTGTTAAGTTCTGGCAACTTCATGGGTGGTATTGGTGTCCTTCTTGAAGTATTGGAATCTTTCTATGTTCGATTATTGCAGTTCTTTTACTTCTTTTTATTCGTGACTCTATACACTCTTTGCTTCGATCTAGTCAAGAAGACCAGGAAATTCTCAATGATGCCAGAAACTTTTGAGCACACCTTTGGGCTTATGTCTATTCTCAACAAGTTTCATTCTGGTCCTGTCCAACAGAGCGTGCAGTTCAGACTGGGAGTTGTGTTGTGGTCGCAGTTTCAAATTCTCAGCTTCTCCCGTTACTGTTCTTTCGAGGGAGCAATGGGCTTAATTTTGTGTTCCCTCAGGGTCCGTGGTGTTTATCAATCTTTCTCAGATGAATGTAAAGTTTACCACTTGCTCTAAACGACCATGTGATGTTCACCCCAACTCGAGTCTTGGCAAGTGTGCAGTTATAGAACGGCTGAACCAGCACATTCAAATCCTGGCTGGGAGTGCCTGTGCAGGCACTTGAGTCAACAAGCAGGTCCTCGGACAGGCACATATCTGCATTCACAGGCAAGCAGAAGCAAAGTCCAACCAATCCAGTTGTATCATATTACTGGTCACCTGATTAACCTGAGTTGGAGCCTCCCTGGAGTAGTTTTAACATCAATTATTTTCACAGGTCAATCCTCCATCCGATCAGGTCAACAACCTGAAATAACAGCAGCAATACTCAGTTGCACAAAGAAGCAATCAACTCCCTACCGCACACTAGAATGGATGTAAGCTGAAGCTTTTAAAACACCTTGGACATGGTCATGCAGAAATGGCTGCTTGAAACTGCACTGTAATTCATGATCAGTGGGCATGCATAGTAGTTATTGAACACACATGTTTGAATTTTGGCACTGTCACAGCGCCCGCATTAACGGATTCCTTTTTGAACATGGATGCACTTGTGTTCAAGCTGATAGGCCTATCCAAGCTGGTCGACGCTTGTGGCAGGAACTATAGCAATCTTATAAGCTGGGCTGAACTTTTTCCGAGGCTTGTCTGTCTTAGAATAGCTGTGCACAAAGCATGCCAAGTAGTGCCTTGCCTCTGGTCTGGGCGAAGACCCTTTGAGGAGCTGGAGAGCATCCTGTCTGACGAGAATCAAGTCGGGAATGGCCCGCAGCTGTAAATGGCAATGGTGGACATACAAAGATCGTAAGCTGTGATCATGGCGGTCCACATTTGCTTCATTCTTAATGCTGAGCCCCAGCCGTGGCAAATCGTTTTACCCACCAAATCAATAAGTTGTCTTCAATGCAATAGAGAGTGTTAGCATACAGTCATCGGTGTTATTAATGATGATACTCATTATACCCAAAATACTATCTCTTTGCAGTCATCTTTGATCATACTCAGTTCGAAATGCCGCAATGCGCTAGGCGCTACTTCGTGCCTGACAGTGTGAGTCAGAGGTACCAGCATGAGTGTCATGATCAGGTCTGTCAGTGGCTTTAAATTTTCAAACAGCGCGTGTTCTTATCAGCTCCAAGAAAAACATGGCCACCTTTCCTCAATTGCAGAAAGAGAAACAGACATTAGCACAGCATGGCATCGTCTAAAAATCGCATCAAATACTAAAACATCTCAAACCAGAAGTCAACTCTTTTCTTTTAGCATTCATTCAGCGTCTTTCTCGGCCATGCACATGCTGAGTGCCAGCTTGTTTACTCTTACTATGCCCCTTCTATTGATTCTGGCTCAGCGCTAGCTCTTAATTTCCCTTTTGAATGTCGCTGATGTCCATCAGCAGTGCTTTGAGGCTGACAGACTAGCTTGCAACATCATGAACTGATGTGGTGTGCTGTGGTAAGCTTTACACCCGCAAGGGACAGGATCAGCCCAAAAAATATACTCGTAGATTCATTCAGATACTATCGAAGAAGTGCTGCATTTCATCGTTTTGTGCTTGATACCAGCATGGAGATCGTTTGATAAGTGACTGATTTCATTATGAACAAAATAACCTTTGATGACCGTGCATACGTCACGAAATCATTGCTTAGAAATACATCAGCTCAGTTCAAGTTCCCCAGTGTATATATTGAGACTTATAGTATGTACCTTCTCTCTGGTTCAACGCCCGTGGACTGAGCCTCCGGCCCTGCATGGGAGAAAAGTTCAAAAAAGTTGAACATGAGGTGGGACAGCTGGGTTTGTTTTCATATTGCTAGAAACCATGCATAGTCGGATGACTGTGTCTGAAGCTCAACAAGTAAGTAGATCTACTGTCACATATCATTACACTGTCAATCAGCTGTTGCTAGGCACTGTCAATCACCTGTTGCTAGGCCTTGAAGTTGCCACATGCCAGCTTCCGATTCAATTTCAAGAAATTGAGGTACTATTGTGCGCTAATAGACTGTGTGGTCAAGTTTTGAACTAAACCTGGGAACTTGAAAAGGAGCCAACCAAAGGAGCCCTGAAAGGAAACAGTTGACTTCTTAGAGGCTGAATTCGAAGGTTGGATCCAGCTGCGCCCCAACCAATTCTCGGCCCAAGTTTCCGAGTCAAAAGGTCTTCAGAATGTTACCTTAGGCCAACCTTGTCCAAGTAACGGGCCAGGGTTTTTGTATACATATTTTCAATGTACATGTCAAAAACCACTTTTCTTTTCGCTCCCCTCCGCTTTTTGCCTTTTTCCTTGTCAAATTTAGCTACATCTAACGAGTTTTCATAGAGTAAGGAACAAGAAACTCAAGTCACTTTGCCGAGTCCCTCTCCTGTTCTCACGAGGAGGAATTTTATCGCAGATTTATTTCCTGGAGTGGCCCGCTACTTCAACCAAGTTTGCCTAAGGATTTGCACTTATTTGCACTCTAGTGACAATTAGAGATCATCTCAGAGATACTATGCAGGCCTCTATGCGCGGACACACCTGTATGGGGTTCAACGAGTACGTATACATTAGTCCCAACGTGCACCTGCTCGGCACTCGGAGAATTAATTAGTCGAGCCCGTCAAAGATGGCAAGTTCTGCTTGGACACGTCCATTCAGCAACATTCAGTTTGTTCAGCGGCGTGTTAGCGCTTGGCGGATTTCGAGGCAATGGGCACAGGGTTGAACAGGCCAAAGTCCGATGAACAGACTAGGATTTATGCACCGCGGCGCAGGCGCTTTCGAATTCGTCAGGCGGATCACCAGCAATGTCTCGAACTACCCTGTTTCCCTAGCTAAAGCTTTTCGTTGTGCTTATTTCAAGTGCAGGGAGAAACCCAGGCTAGTATTTAAGACCAGGTGTTGCGCCTTCTCTAATAACGAAAACAACGACAGCAACCAACGACGATGCAAGCCGGTGACGTCATGCTTTCAACCTGTTGGGTTTTGCGCTCCCGGTCCACGCCGCGTTAGCTCACCGAGTTGAAAGTACATGTATGTGAGCAGGCTGTAGAATTTGCCAGTCATGATCACTGTGAAGGCACGGGGGGATTCTTTTAGTTGTCTGCTGTCAATCAAAAGTGGCCTTAGAAAAAATGCAGACGAGCGCCGGGGGACAAGAGCAGTCGATCGGAATGACAACACGGCTTTGAACGAAACAAAACGCCAGTCTGCGCTTTGCCGGCATACCAAGCGGTCACAGGTTGACGTCCAACAGAAGCTAGACTTCTTCCACTTTGTAGCTACTTGAACCTCTCTGTGCGCCAGGTCTTAACACTTAGGCCAAAGGGGGCCCCACGATAAATTGTTTCACATCTTTTTGCCACTTTCTGACTACAGTGAGTTGTCGAAGCCCCGAGCAAGAAGTGATGACAAGCCGGGATTCCTCGCTGATCGAACTGATACATCTACAGCTAGCGACGGATCATCGCATCATTTTCACACTGCAGATTATATCCAGCTACGGCTGGGGTGCCTCAGTTGACCCGCGCATCGCTTCCTCTTCCCCCAACCCCAGACCCTTTCCATCCACCAATGACCTCGCAAGCAGTATTTTGATCGTGACATGGTCACATTCCACACCCCCTGTAACGCTCTACTCAAAGCCTGGGCTCATTCGTTTCGGAGCCAGCTGCGAAGTCAAAATAGGAATTCCCAAGAAAATGCTCTCTTAGATTTATAGTCCCCACAGTGCATCCTTTAAGCCGGCTAGCCAGTTCACCACACTGCGGCACGAGACGCGTACGATTACCAACGACGTACCTGAGCGAAGAACGACTCGGGTCCGTTAGCATCAAGCAGGATAACAAGCAAGCAACACAGGGCCTTTCGGCGGTGTCCGGCCATTAATCCAGAGTCGGATGCCATTTGTCCGTCTCCGGCGACCCCACTCGACAAGTTGCTCAGGACCTACATGTACATACACTTGCCGTGTGCGGCCAAAAGAGAGACCATCGGTACAAAGTAGTGCAACTGATATAGGTGCAGCACAAGCACGTGGCGCGGAGCTCAGCCAGAAGAGGCCAGCTGCCACACGCAAATAGCTCACCGTAGTTGAAACAAAAAATCCCCTGGCACGTGTCCGCCTGGAGCGCTTTCCTTCAGCCCAGATTTTTCTCCGCTCCGAGACGTCTTCGCCGATAAACCGAGCTGCGCGGAGAAAGGATTACACCCACCGGTGTCGACGACAAACAGCATCAGTCCGAGGCCCAATCTGGTGTGTGGAATCCCTTTTATCTCCAGACCCCCGGTACATGAATAAGCGGGTGATTGATATGGAACGCAATTAGAGGGCGGGGCGCGTCGTGGTGACTCATTCTTCTGCAAGTTAGCAAGCCTGAGCTCCTGGGCCAGAGTGACGGGAGGGCGAACGGGCGTTGGAAGCGGAACCTCGCGAAATAATCAGCTTTGACCGGAAGATCACGGTTCCTTACCAATTTGGGAGAGACGCAGATTGGAATTTGCCTTATTCCACAAATTCTACCAGCGCGAGGGCCTCTGCCGATGATTCGGCGCCGAGCTTGAACGCGTACGTCAATTTCCCGAACTCCCGGGGACTCGACTGGGAACTGAGGGAAAACAAACGAGCCGCCATGATGATTTCACACGAAGCAATCTTTCGGGTATACATGACATCACAGCTCCCAGTTAGTTCTGCTCAAGCGCCGGCTGGCCCTCAAATAATTAGCTGGGAATGCAGTCACGGGGGAGAGTTTGATCTGGAGCGGAAATACATTTTCCTGGCCCGATCCTTCCTCTGCGATCACTAGGCAGCACTAAGATGCTCCACGACAGCTACACGAGCGTCAAATACAGCTGTTATATAAGTCATTTCAGACGTTTCCCAACTATTGCCGTGACCTCTGGCACTCGCATGTAGTGTGGTTGTCTTGGCACTTTCCGACGCTAGGGCTCTCCTTGCCTGTTGCCATTACTGGGAATCAACCTCCTTCTCTCGCGGCCCTTCGACGTCGTCCTCAGTTCACCGTCTCGATGTGTCTGAAGGTGTTTTCTTTAGCATGGGTTCACGGGGTGGGTAAGGCGTTTCGACGTCGAGATCAGCATGGTCGTGATAATCTTCAACAGAGGCGGCCACCAAGGCTTCTCCAATTCAACACCGTCAAGCCTGCATGCAGAGTTCGTTCCCCATGTTGCGGTCGCCACGCAATTGCAAGTTCCAGTACACTCACACTTGACGTGCTCGGAGCGGCGCCGCGGCGTCAGACTGCGCCCGTCTTGCGGTCGGCGCTGCAAATTCTTTCTTTCCCAACAATGGCACGACAAACAGCGGCACGCGGCAGTTGACCAACAGAAGGGGAAAGTCCCGGACTTGATAACGCTGTTCTTCGATCCCCGCTTGTCGACTTAGATCCGAGTTCCGTTAACCGACCCATCCGTGTTTACGATAGGAACTTGCCAACCACGACGTGGCGTTTTAATGTACATGTATTAGTACCGGCACCAAATGTGTTTGGTGATAACTTGTTTTTATGAGAGCTCGAACTTTAGCTCGCCTTTCGTCGACTTGTGTAGCTTTGGCGTACCATGCATGCATGCATTTGAAAGCGAGATCCCAAACTTACCCTAGATCCGTCGATGCCCTTGCATTGCCTTGATGAGCCAAGACTAGTTCCTGAAGACCACGCCGAAGCTCTCGATTACTTGTACCTTACCCAGGCAAGGAGGAGCTAATAAATCGTGGTGTAGTTGTAGTGGTCAATTCTGGCCTTCACCGCTAGGTTTATTCCGGGGCATGGTATCAATGACATGCCAGGACGGCGTGTGAATGACGTAGATCTACTTATGTCGTTCGAGAATCAACGTGAAAGCATAATCTGAAAACACGTACTTTTCATTCCCGGTTGAGCGCGGACAATTGCGGGATGTTAGTATCGGGAAATACCCACATCTGCCAAGAACGTTAATTGGAGTTCAAAAGAGCGGAATGCACTGACGTTCGGGCCGTGATAGACCAAGGCGCTGGATCCGAGAGGCATGTACCATGTGTACCAGCCGATGGTCAAGCAACAGCATGCGCAGTGCACGGCCAGGTTGTTTTGCTCTCTCAGTCTGAATGGACTGGCTCAAGGTCTTGCATACCAGTCGCGCAAGAGCACAGCGCAAGCTGTCATCGCCGAGGTTGGCCGGAAAGTCGGAAGGCGCTTCAGTACCTTGCCAACCCCGTCGTGTGATGATCTGCGCGCATCTGTCTCGCTGGAGCTACTGTTTTGAATGTCGACATTGATTGTGAATTGTGAATGTCACAACAAAGGACGGCGGAAAGTGCTGATCGATGAGATCCCTTTGCCGCTCGAAGAAGGCTTATTCTGGCGTGCTTGCCCGCTCAGCGACTGCGTGACTTATACTCAGTCCTCAGCCGCAGCGCTGTCCGTGACAGACCCGCGCAGGTCGAGGTCGATTTATATACGCTTGTTGGGTGTTTTGATGGTTAAGATTTGTTCTTGTTCTTCAGGTTCGAGAGTGGACCTTTGCAGCTTCTTTTACTGCTTTGGTCTGCCCTTCGTCAACGCGGCAGGGGGCCGGCTTGCCTACCTTCGCGTAATGTCCCATTTTATCTGGCCGCTGCATGCAAGCACGCGAGTGGCGCCCCGCCATTGTGACGCCCTCCTCGGACGCAGCCCGGTAAGCGTTGGGACCGCGGAAATGACCGATATTCGTCTTCAGAGTGGCTTGTTCATTTAAGGCCAGCGGTGGGTGGTTCGCGGAAACCGGCCCAATTGTTTTTTTTGGCTTCAAAGGGAAGCAGAGTGTGATAGTAACACGTGTTGATCTTGGAAACTTTATCAAACGGTGAGCAAGCCAAAAACTGGAACCGTTAACCTTTGCGAACGGGAGCTGGGGCGTACCGCGGTGCTCCTCATGCAGCCGTATACAAGTGGCGTGCAAGAGCCACCGCAGGCCGCAACTGCGGCATGGCAAATCTCGCCTCTTTTACTTCGATCCCTGCTATCGCTCTATTCCACTGAGGGATTTGCGCAAAATTTTTGGATGTCTGCCAATCTATTGCATGATTCTTTCGGAGCTCGCGGAGCTGGCTCGCAAGCCTCGTACCTTCTGTGCTCAGCAAGGCCTTTCTTCTATCATGAATCCTTAAAGTAGGTGCTTCAAATAAAGTAGACGGACCTAAGAATTACTCCAATGCATTCGAACCTGACTTTTTTTTTGTTTGTTTGTTTTCTCTATCGTCACCTTTGGCAGCTGCTTTCAGCGCATTGTACACAGTTAGTCTTCGCTGCGGCAAATATTTTTCTTCTCCGGCGCAGCCGCTTCGAATTCTCTTCGATTAAATGCGTCTCTACACATGAAGCGAAGAATTTAGCCTGTCCTTGTAGAGCGACAGGAAAGCGAAATCAGAAATTCCA